>KE525347.1:1422796-1460007 GCA_000441895.2 Anopheles sinensis
CAAACACAACTCACCTCTGCGATAGGAGTTGTAATAGTCATACAAACAAATGAATGTGTTTATTTCTGGGATACATCAGGGGGTACTTTGGGGGGGTTGGGATCATGGGATTGGTGCGGGGAATATCAATCATCTTCAAGCTCCTTGTGATCATGTTAACATGAGTTTGTCTCATTGATAAAAATAATGTGATCGCAGCTACGGTTATCAATTAATGATATTCGTGTCCATACTCATTCCAGAAATAGAACAGTTAACGTGTTTTTTGGTACCCAAGACGTAGGAAAAATTGATAATTTTATGTTTTGTGATTAATTTATTGGAATCCAAGTCACGCAACCTTCGCATGACTTATCAAAGATAATACGAAACCGTAATTCTTAGCCTATGGTTTATTTTCACATTCCAAGTTTTCCATTTTGATGCATTCCCCATGCGTGGTTTTTGAAGATGACGACGTTCAATCGATTTTATTAGTTATTTTTTACCAGTCGAACTCAAAACCAAACAAGAAACGATGGACAAAGTTGTGACAAAGTTACGTGTTTTTAAAATACCTTTCATTTGAGGGGTCACTCGTGCAAATCGGTTCAGGAACTAAAAAGTTTTAAAAAATTAGCTAATTATTTCAACCATTATTTCAGGCTGTGACCAAGGTTTTTGAAGTTTGTTTATGTCAAGGTGTGCTGTCGGCTTCGTTCTAGTGATGGGGATATCGAATCTCTACTTGGCACTCAAATCACCAAATCTGAGTCCCAATCCGTCAAACTGTTGTGGTGATCAACAAATCAACGGCGGTCTGGAAATCGGTTATCCTAATCTAAACTCTAATCAGATCAATACTGATAACTCGCTTTTTGTGTAATAAAAACATGTCACACATTTCCAATGTGAGGTTCACCGCTGTAAGTAGTTTTGTTCATCATGAATCGAGATTCTCAATGTCGAGTCTTTATTTGAACAAAAATACACTTAACATGTAAACCAGGTCTTGGTCTGAATCATTGTCACTGAGTCAGATAAAAATAATGGTAGAACTCCTCAATTACGAATCCCAAACAGAACAAAACAGATTCGAATCCCAAACAAATCAAAACAGATTCGAATCCTTGGAATCGAATCAAATCTCTAGAATCCGTCAAATGGGATTTGAAACTTTACAATCCCTAGAAGGGATCGAATCTTCGAGTTCACCGATTGTTTAGACAACAATAATAACAGTGTACAGTACATGCGGCTTTATTTAGATTGTAATTTAACATTACTTATTGCAATTAAGTGCCTACAGCTATGTCGGGAAATCGAAGTTTCCGTGTTCCACTGAAGCTTCCCTCAAAGGCGAGGAAATGCTTGATTTCACCGGACAAACGACCGGCGGCCGCCGCACCGGCACCGGCAACAAACCCGCCAAATTTCCGAGCACCGGTCGCAGTTCGCACCAGCAAGCGCAGCAAAGATGAATTAGGTGCGAAACTGATGGAGTTGGATAACACGCTGCTGAACGCGGTCGATTTGGACAGCATCGAACAGCAGATCGAACCGTCGAAGCCACGTACCTCATCGGGTGGCAGTATGAAATGCGGCGCAGTGGATCAATCGATCAGATCGTTTCAAAAACGATCCAATTCGTTAGGAGGTAGTTTCACGCTTTGTATGATTAACAACAACGTAGGCTGTGTTCGTTATTTGCTAATGTTTACTCCATTTATTCGCATTCTTTTTTCTATTACAGCCATTGAGAGTAGAGTTGTGGCCAGTACACCGAAACGGCGAAAATCAGCTGCTAATAGTCGCCAGATTTATGTTCTACAAATGAGCATGGACGGTGGGGAGGTAAGTGATGAGGAGTTGGATAGTGGTTGTAATGAAAATCAACCATCCCATCGTTCGAACGCTGCGAACGAGGAAATTCCATCGGTTCATCATTTATGGTCCGGGCTCGAAGACGACGATGATGAGTTCCTCCGAGAAATGCTTCCATGCGGGCAGGAAGAACCCGCCAGTAACGATCGAATTGACACGGAAGAAATTATCCAAGACAAACTAAGGCGGATCGGGTCGGCCAAGCCTGTAACGCACGTCGGTGACCAGCTGCACCAGGGTAAGGGATTCGAGGTGTACACGAACCGGGACATCTGCTCGCAGTACATGCGGCTCGACCAATCCCTCGTGGACGAAGCTGTGGAGCGAATCGATGCGATCGGTGCCTCACAAATGGGCCCTCCGGAGCGTCCGTCGCAGTTCCAGCAGGTGGCGGACGAAGCCGAACGGGCCTTCGAGCTGCAGCAGGTGAGCGAAGTGCAGCGGATTTTCGAAAACTGCGAACGTACGCTGCACGACATGTCCAACATCGAGCCGATGGTGGAACCGATGGGTGAGGGAAGCCCGCGGGTGAGGACCAGCAACTCGACCCTAGCGGCCATCAATTGGGATGAAGAAATCCCGGACCAGGCTTCGAAGCCAAAGTCTACCGCACCGCGCGTTTCGTCGCTTTTCCTCGAGAAGGGTCCGTTCTTTGGGCTTCCGAACAACGTCCGGCGAATCCTGCGAGACTTCCGGGGGATCGGCGAGCTGTACGATTGGCAGCAGGAGTGTCTAGCGCTGCCGGCGATCCAAGAGAGACGCAATTTGATCTACGCTTTGCCCACAAGCGGCGGAAAGACGCTGGTGGCGGAGATTCTTATGCTGCGGGAGATTATTTGCCGGCTGCGGAACGTCATGTTCATCGTGCCGTACGTTTCACTCGCTCAGGAGAAGGTGATCGCACTCAGTCCGTTCTCGATCGAGCTGCAGTTTCTGCTAGAGGAGTACACCGGCGGAAGGGGACAGTGTCCTCCGCGGAAACGGCGCAAGAAAAACACGATCTTCGTTTGTACAATCGAAAAATCGCTGCTCCTCATGGACTCACTCATAGAGGCGGATCGAGCGAACGAGATCGGGTTGATCGTGATCGACGAACTGCACATGATCGGGGAGCAGCGACGCGGGGCCAGTCTGGAGATGCTGATCACCAAGGTGCAGTCGTTGCGGGCCGGAATCCAGATCGTGGGAATGAGTGCGACAATCGGGAACTTGGGTGAGGTGGCACGTTTTATGCTGGCCGACGTTTACTGTCGCGACTTCCGGCCGGTGGAGTTGAAGGAGTACGTCAAGTGTGGCGATGATCTGTTCGAGGTGCGCGGCCAAGCCGAACGGATGGACGACGTGTTCGGGGAGAAGCGCCGGTTGGAGTTTGACTACAGTGAGGATCTGCGACGGATCGACCAGGACCACGTGATCGGTCTGATCATGGAGGTGATCCCCGAGAGCTCGTGTCTGGTGTTTTGTCCTACCAAAAACAAGTGTGAAAGTTTGTGCGCCATGTTGGCGAACAAGCTGCCGCCGTCGTTGGCCGAGCACCGGGCGGAGGAAAAAGCGCAGATTATAAAGTCACTCCAAGACGACGGGTCCGTGGCGCCCATCCTGCCGCAGTCGTTCCGCGTCGGGGTCGCTTACCATCACGCCGGGTTGACGCAGGACGAGCGGCGCACGATCGAGGACGCATTCCGGGCCGGCATCCTCTCGCTGATCGTGTGCACTTCAACGCTGGCCGCCGGCGTCAACCTCCCGGCCAAGCGGGTGATCATCCGGTCGCCCTACATTGGGACCGGCTTTCTAACGCTCAGTCGCTACAAGCAAATGGTTGGCCGAGCCGGACGTGCCGGTTTCGGCGAAACAGGCGATTCCATACTCATTTGCGCCCAGCGCGATATACCGCAGGTGTGCGAGATGCTCTGCTCACCGATGGATGTCGCCGAGTCGGCGCTCATCGAAGACGATCGGGCCTGCTTCAAATCGCTCGTACTCAGCTCGATCGGGCTCAATCTTTGCGTGACGCGGGATGCGCTGCAAGCGATGGTGGGAAGTACGCTGCTTGCGCAGCAAGCGAAACGCCGCGGCATCGATCTCGAAGCCATCACCGACGAAACGATCGTGCAGCTGTACCAGGGCAATGCGATCAAGGCAACGCACGACAGCTGTCTGCGCAATCCACCGAACATGGTGGTGGAAATCAGTGGTGGACAAAACACCCCAGCTGCCGGTACGGCCACGATGATCGGGGAGGAACGATCGGACGAAGCGTTAGGACAGGCGTTCATTCGCGTACACAAGACACCGTCCCGGCCGGGTAAGGTTATCAAAACGATCGATCGAACGAGCCCGCTGGAAGTGAACCGACTGGGCAAGGCGGCCATCCGTGCCGGGTTCGATATGGAGCGAGCGGTCCGGTTCTACGACGAAATGCAGGAACTGGGCAAGCGACTGTGTGTGCTCGACGAGTTCGATCTGTTCTTTCTCATTCTGCTGGAGGATGGCCGGGAGGTTTACCTCAAAATGGATGATTTGATCGTCTTGGTAAGTAGCACTTTTGTAAACGATAACAAATTTACTCAAACGATATCCGTAGACGTTGAACTACATGTTCATGTACTACTCGCTAAAAATTGCTATCATTACAACTTATCAGACATCACCGAAGCTTTGTAAGACAAATCACAAACATCGCAGTTGTTGGTTACTTACATAAAGTATAAATCGTTTTTCAAGCAAAGAAGCAACTAAACAAATTCAATTATTACAAAGATAAAGATGTATTTTTTTTTGAATCTCAAATTTAATGCATTCTAAATTGGTGCAAAGTACATTAAGCCCTTTTCTGATTGAATATCTTTTTCCAGACCAATAAACTCCCGGATGAACTGTTGAAAGTCGCCGCACGCTACAACATCAACAACGTGCTGATAGCCAAAATTCTTACCCGTCGCAACGTACCCGAAGAGACAATGTTCCGAGTGCAGCGTTTCTTCCGTGTACTGATCGTGCACGACCTGTGGAGACAAACCGGTCTCCAGGAAGTGGCCCTCAAGTACCACGTCAATGCAGGCGCGATTCAGAGCCTCATGACCAGTACGGCCGGGACGGCGTACAGTTTGCTGCGGATGTGCGAGGAAATCCCGGAACTGTGGGCGTTCAAGCACCTGTTGACGGGCATGACCGAACGGTTGACGCACTACTGTAAGCTCGAGCTGATGCCACTGATGGAGCTGCCTTCGGTGAAGTTGGTAAGTGACACGAGGGTATTGTTCTCGTGGTAAAATTAACCTCTTTATGCGTTTTTCACAATCATCTCCTAGGGACGTGCCAAACAGCTGTACCGGGCCGGGTACACCACGCTCGCCTCGATAGCTCGTGCCAAATCGAAGGAGCTGGTAGAAACCATCGAATACATGAACTATCGAACGGCGAACCATTTGATATTGAGCGCGAAGGTAATGCGTGGAGGAGTAGAGGTTGACTCTACATTTCTCCTTAAAAACTTTACGTTTTGTTCTTACTTTTAGGCGAAACTAATGGAACAAGTTGATGCACTACGCGAACAAGCTGAAGAGTATCTCTCGCAGCTGAATCGTTGATCTTGCTTTCCTCATCCTTGCAGCGGTGAGGAATACCAAAGATCCCTGCATCATCTCGCATCAGTTAGCTGAGAGTAGATAAAATGGATTAAACGTAGGTAGAACTATTGACTAATTGCCAAAAACGGTAGCAAACGTAGGGTTGCAGGTAAGCTTATGAAGTTTCCCGTACCATAAACTGACCGGTGTTAGGAAAGTCGTGATCTCTTGTTGTTGAATTAAGTTTGTTTCGGCACGTTTTCTTGAGATGAATTATTTATTTGGAATTAGAAAGACTTGTTCTTTGAGCTTCCTCCGTTGGAAGGGTGTTTGATAAATCAATTGGATGTACCATTGAAACACAGGTCCCGGTGTAATATTTCCACTTTTTTCCTTTATTCCTTCAAGTAAAAGTTAACTAACTTAAAATGAAGCCATTGTTTTTTTTCTCAAAACTATTTTCTTTCTTCGATAATTTTTGTTTACATTTTGCTTTTTGCGGTAATTTTTGTTCACACCCTAGGTCGAAATTCTACATAAATTCCTTTCTCACTAGATATACCAAAAATAGTTTTTGCCAATCGCAATGGAACCGGTGTATTGGGGGTTTTCTCGAACGTAAACTCCATCAGCATGTAGTAGAAGATCGCTTTCACCTCCATGAGGGCGAAGCGGGATCCGATGCAATTTCTGGGACCGATTCCAAAAGGAAGATATGTGCCGGGATGTATTTTTTCACGATTTTCCGGACTGAAACGTTCCGGATCGAACTTTCCCGGGTTGGGGAAGTACTGAGGATCGTAGTGAAGGCCTGCGATGGGGAAGAATACCACCGTATCTTTTTCGATGGTGAATTTTAGACGCTCCCCATCGTCAACCACGTAGTCCCGGACGCACACGCGGTCGGTAGAAGGAGCCGGCGCCCACTTTCGAAGGACTTCCGATACAACCATGTCCATGTACTGCATCTGCTGGACGGCATCGTACGTCAGAGGACCTCCTCCGAGGGAAGCTTTTGTTTCGCGTATTTCCTCGTACAGCTTATCTTGTACCTCCCGGTTGATTGTCAACTCGTACGCCAGGAATGTCAAACAGGTGGAAACGGTATCGAACCCGGCGAGGAAAAAGATAAGACATTGCGCTACCATCTCCGCCTCAGACATCTCCATGCCTTTGCCAACTTGAACTCGACCGACTTCCGATTCCTCGACGGTGGCGAACCCTTTGACTTCCTCTTCCTCCTTGGTTTCCTTCTGATGTTTGAGCAAACCCCTGCGGGCTTCCATCAACAGGTGCACGATATCGGGTCGGACGATTCCATCTGCATCCCGTGCCCGAACGGTGTCCCGAATGATTTCCGTAAAGAAATCATTCTGCTCACGATCGAACAGATCCAAACCCAACCAACCCATCAACCTCGGTGCCATTTGGAAACCGATCATCTTAAGAATCACAATCGGTCGGTCAAAGGCCACCATCTTCTTCCCGTTGGTGTAGAAATCGTTGTTAACACTGCCCATCGAGTCCACCTTCAGACCGAACGCACAGGTCGCTATTACGTCATTGGAGAAGCGCGTAAACACATCCTTCATTTCGTGCACCTTTGTGCCACTTTTCCTACGAACTTCGTTCTGATAGAACTTCACCATACTTTCGCAGCATTCACCAACCAGGTCGAACATCTGCCGCATTTTACTCCCAGTGAAGGCCGGACTAAGGGTGGCCCTCATATCGCGCCACTTCTGATCGTTCAGGGCGACCAGTGTTTTGCTGAACAAAGCCCGCGGGTGGTTGTTGTCCGTGTTGCCGAAAACGGATCGATGGTTCACGAAATGGTCGAAATCCTTCACGCCAATCCGCTTGATCAGTTCCGGATCACGCACGACGAACACCGGTGTCGTCATGTCGAACATTCCGAAAACTCTACACAAAGCAAACAAACCATTTTTCATTGAATTAGACGATCTCAGAAACCAGTACTTAAGCCAACACTTACTTGACCAACGGATACTTATTGTAAATTTCGATGATGAATTCATGCAACGAAATTTTCTTCATAACCAACCGCCACGAACTTCCTAACAGTGGTTGAGTGGCCATCGAAGGTATCGGCTTATCGTGAAAATAGTTATTATCCTTTGTAATGTAGTGATAGACGATGTACAGCATCGCCAAAAACGGCACCAGGTACACCAGATCGATCTCCATCTTCTATGAAAGTATTTAAAGATCCGCTAAACTTTGCCCACGGAGATGTTGATGCCTGTTTTGGTTTCAAAGGAACACTGAAACAGAGTCACGCCTTCAGTGTCGCTTATATACGGCTTGACCCGCTGAGAATTTGCATAAATTACTCGCTGGTAAACGGCGCTTGTCCAAAATGACCAGCAACATTCAAGGTCCAATTGATAAAACGGTTCTGAATCAAGTGTCTTTACAGCTGGAACGGAGAATTATTATAGAAAAGCATCAGTTCGTTGGTTGTAAAATTTAGAATTTTCTTTGTTGTGAAAGAACGGAACCTTATATAAAACCTGTGCAAATTTATCATTAGAATTTAATTTTATTTTAAAATCCTAAATTAACAATTTGTTAAAGTTGTGCTCATTTTAGTATACAATAATATTATAATGTTTAGCTTTAAGTATAATTTTTCTATCAAGTCTGTTGCTCCAAATGTATGCTTGCGCGATAAGATATCGTTATCGAGGCCGGAATTGGACAAACACACCCTTCTCGCTGTTGATTCCAACCATCTGCTTTGCCAACTGCAGCGGCACTTGGGTGTTTGGGGTTTTTTCGAACGTAAACTCCATCAGCATGTGGTAGATGAGCGCCTTCACCTCCATGAGGGCAAACCGGGATCCTATGCAGTTTCTTGGACCGATTCCGAATGGAAGGTAGGTTCCGGGATGAATTTTATCACGATTTGCCGGACTGAACCGTTCTGGGTCGAATTTATCCGGATTCGGGAAGTACTGAGGATCGTGGTGAAGCCCAAAGATGGGAATGAACGCGAGAGTACCCTTGTCCATGGTGAACCGTAGTCCCTCCCCATCATCCAGCACGTAATCCCGGACACACATGCGATCCGTTGCGGGAGCTGGAGGCCACAGGCGTAACGTCTCTGACACCACCATGTCCATGTACTGCATCTTCTGCACGGCATCGTAGGTTAGTGGTCCTCCGCCGAGGGATTCCTTCGTTTGACGGATCTCCTCGTACAACTTTTCCTGCACGTCCCGGTTGATGGTCAGTTCATACGCCATGAACATCAAACAAGTGGACACAGTTTCGAAACCGGCGAGGAAAAAGATTACACACTGCGCCACCATCTCCATCTCGGACAACTGCATACCCTTGCCGACTTGCACCCGACCCACTTCCGACTCCTCGACGGTCGCAAAGCCTTTCACTTCCTCTTCCTCGTGCTTATCCGTCTGGTGCTTCAGTGCTCCTTTCCGGGCCTGCATCAGCAGGTGCACCATGTCAGGGCGGACGATTCCATGAGCATCCCGTGTCCGCACCGTCTCCCGGATGATCTCCGTGAAGTAGTCGCGTGGTTTACTTTCAAACAGATCGGCTCCCAACCACGCCATCAACTTCGGCACGAACTGAAACCCGAGCACCTTGAATGCGACACTGGGACGCTGGAAGTCCATCATCTTCTTGCCGTTCAGGTAGAAGTCATTCTCCGTGTTGCTCAGCGAGTCCACCTTAATGCCAAAGGCACACGTTGCAATAACATCGTTCGCGAACCGAGTGAATACATCCTTCATTTCGTGCTCCTGTGGCCCACCTTTGCTGCGCACTTCGTCCCGATAGAACTTCACCATATTCTCACAACATTCACCGACCAGATCGAACATCTGCCGCATCTTACTTCCGGTGAAGGCAGGACTAAGTGTGGCTCTCATATCGCGCCACTTTTGGTCCTCCAGGGCGACCAATGTCTTGCTAAACAACGCTTTAGGGTGGCTGTTTTCTATGTTGCCAAACGATGGCCGGTGGTTTAAGAAGTACTCGAAATCCTTCACGCCAATCCGCTTGATCAGCTCCGGGTCGCGAATGAAGAAGGTCGGTCTCGTCATGTCCTGCACGCCGAAAACTCTAACATAAACGAAATCACCCGACAAACGTTGAATTAGTCCGAGTGGCATCTTCAGCTTATCAACTTTTTACTTCTAGCACATGAACAACTGCTTGTAAGAGAGTCATTTGAAAACGTGGCTTTAAACAAAATTATCTTCATAAAATTAGCAAAACTCACTTGGCCGTCGGGTACTTTTTGTAGTTGCCGATAATCCAATCATTGAACGACATTTTTTTCGTCATCATACGGTACGAACTCATGAACAACTCCTTCCCCTTCAGCACCGGTATGGGCTTATCGTTGAAGTAGTTGCTGTATTTCGTCACAACCCGGTAGACGTAGTACAGTACCGCCAGCAGCGGCACCAGATACACCAGATCAATCATTTTGGAACTTCAACACTGCGAGTCACTTCACTTTGGCCGCGAACCCAATCAATCACTGCGCCCGACCGTTGGAACCGGTTGTGGCTTCACGTTGACACTGAAACGGTGACGCCCTCGCGGAATTCTTTTTATAGCGCGAAGTGGCCCCCGGGTTATGTATGTTACGCGAGCTTTCCTGTGGTAGTGAGATTAGATAGTCCAAATATGGAGTTGGAAGCGTTTGTGCCGGAAACAGCAATCCACCTTGTGACTCATACAGGTACCCACAACATGACATGCATATTTTGTAAAAGATCCGAGCCCCAAATGGGAGGCGAGATGTGAAGATGAGTCGTGCTGATGCTTATTACAGTTTTTTTTTTTTTATTTACTAAAGAGATTTTGCGCTTCGACAGCGAGATTTATCTCTCAGAGCTGATGCTGATTTTCAAACACAAATAGAAACCGGTTACATATTTAGAGCATTCATCGACTTCTAAAAATTTATTATTTATTGATGTTTACTAATCCGGAATGATCTGTTATGATGTTGGTCCATGCTAGAATTATTTCCATCAACTGTTCATTGCAATTTTTGTTTTACCGTAAGTCAATGACCCTCCGCCGAGCGATGTCTTTGATCTGCAAATTTCATCATAGCACTTTAAGGGAGATATCTTGGTTGAAAGTCGACGCTGGGGCGAAACCGTGTCGAACTTGCCCTCCGCGAAGTAAATAACGGATTATGTAAACCGTTTCTCATTTACCTTGAACCAGACCCACTTTGGACTTACCGACAATGACGGAGCAGCTGCTTCAATAGATCAGAACCGAATGTTTGGTATTTGTTTTGTACCTTTTATTTAATGGAAATATTTACTAATGGCTATCTTTTGAGTTTTCATTTATGATTCTGATGTTATTCTACGGAAATCGACCATTATGCAACTGTGTTCTGCCTTGACGCAACCTAGGAATTTATAACTTTATTTATCGTAAATTTCAAAAAGCGGTTTTATTCGTATATTAAACGTTTACGTGAATCTTTAATTATAAATAGATATCAAATATATTTCAAATTTAAATAGTTCTTTAACTAGTGCTGGTTTTACAATATAATCGTTTCCAGCTCAATGCCACTTCTTCTAAACAGATTCGCATCAGATCAAAAATACTTCTTCATTCCTTTCGCGGCCTTAGCTCTACAAACACTCCTTTCTCAGAACGCATCCCTGCAAAGCCTTTGCCCAACTGTAGAGGGACTTGAGTATTTGGGGTTTTCTCTAACGTAAACTCTTTCAACATGTAATAGATGATAGCTTTCACCTCCATGAGAGCAAAGCGCGATCCTATGCAGTTTCTGGGTCCGATTCCGAAAGGAAGATATGTTCCGGGATGTATTTTGTCACGATTTTCCGGGCTGAAACGCTCCGGATCGAACTTTCCCGGATTGGGGAAGTATTTTGGATCGTGGTGAAGGCCAGCGATGGGGAAGAACACAACCGTATCCTTGTCGATGGTAAATTTGAGACTCTCTCCATCGTCTAGCACGTAGTCCCGGACGCACAATCGATCTGTGGAAGGATTCGGTGACCACATACGCAGGGATTCAGAGACAACCATGTCCAGGTACTGCATCTTCTGCACGGCATCGTACGTCAGTGGACTCCCTGCAAGTGATTCCGTTGTATGGCGTATTTCCTCGTACAGCTTATCTTGTACCTCCCGGTTGACGGTCAGTTCGTGCACCAGGAACGTCAAACAGGTGGAAACGGCATCGAATCCGGCGATGAAAAAGATAACGCATTGGGCCACCATTTCAAGCTCGGACATCTCCGTACCCTTGCTGACCTGAACTCGGCCTACTTCCGATTCCTCGACAGTGGCGAAGCCTTTCATTTCCTCTTCCTCCTTGGTTTCCTTCTGATGCTTGAGTACCCCCTTGCGAGCCTGCATCAACAGGTGGACCATGTCGTGTCGGACGATTCCATTTGCTTTACGCGTCCGCACCGTATCTCGGATAATCCCGGTGAAATAATTAATATGCGCACGATCGAACAAATCCAGTCAAAACCAGGCCATCAACTTCGGTGCCAGTCGAAAACCGACTATTTTCATCAACACACTCGGCCTTTGGAACTTCGACATTTGTATACCATTCTCGTAGAAATCGTTCTCGGCATTACGTAGGGAGTCCACTTTAATACCAAATGCACACGTTGCGATAACATCGTTCGCAAAACGGGTAAAAACATCCTTCATCTCGTACTCCTGAGAACCACCTTTAGTGCGCACTTCATCCTTATAGAACTTAACCATACTTTCACAACATTCACCAACCAGTTCGAACATCTGCCGCATTTTACTTCCGGTGAAGGCAGGACTGAGGGTGGCTCTCATATCCCTCCACTTTTGATCTTTCAGTCCAAAAAGCGTTCTATCGAACAGCGAATGAGAGTTGTTGTTGTCGGAACTGCCGAAAATCGGTCGATGGTTGATGAAGTACTCGAAATCTTTCACTCCAATGCGCTTGATTAGCTCGGGATCGCGAACAACGAACACCGGAGTCGTAAGGTCGTGCATTCCAAACACCCTATGCGAAGATAAATTAAGAGATTTGCCGATTAACCGAATCACAAATACGTGCCTCCACACGTAACACTTACTTCACTAGAGGATACTTGTTGTAAATTGCGATCATGAACTCATGTAATGACATTTTCTTCCTAACCAGCTGCAACGTGCTTCCGAACAGTGGTTGAGCCACCAACGAAGGTATCGGCTTATCGTGGAAGTAGTTATTATCCTTTGTAATGTAGTGATAGACGATGTACAGCATCGCCAAAAACGGCACCAGGTACACCAGATCGATCTCCATTATCACTGAATGTATTCCGAAGGTTAGTCTAAGCTTGCCCGCTTATCACCGAAAACCGTTGGTACTTGTTCTGACCTTACAGACTCACTGAAACAGAACGAGGCCTGCTATGCCGTTTTTATATTGCCACACAGCTCGACCGAATTACTCGCTCGCAAGCAGCATCAAGTCAACACAGTTTGACCAAAATGACTAGCAGAATTCAGTCACTGATCCAATTGATTAAATGACTCCACCTCAGGGGTCGGCGCACGTTTCACAAAAGTGGCCCAATTATGAATCAAAGCATGAAACCCCAGACGGTACATTAATTTGTTTTGATAAGGTGATTTGAAACCACCATCGCGGGTTTTAATAATCTGACTTTACGTTATATCGATAAACATTATAAAGCATATCTAACCTTTATAGGTCACTTAAATACACACTTAAATACGTGTTTCTCGTGGGTTGGAATTTGCCGACCCCTGATCTAAATAGACGGCATTAGTAGCAAGAACGGGGAAGTGTTGCAGCAAAGCTTTACGCAGTTGAAGATGTGATATTTTTAAACTTTCTCCTTCGTGGAACAACGTACGCCTGGGGATTTCTATCATTTTTAAAGTGTACGATTCATTATATGAAACGATAAGGTGAACATGATGCTTTGTTTAACAACATATTTATTACATTTGTACAGTTAGATGTTCATTCACTTTCGACATGTTGAACATTTTTCAATGTTTTCTTGGCCGCAGTTCTACATGTACCCCCTTCTCACTGCGCATCCCTGCAAAACCTTTGCCCAACTGTAGAGGTATTTGAGTGTTTGATGTTTTCTCGAACGTAAACTCCATCAGCATGTAGTAGATGATCGCCTTAACTTCCATGAGGGCAAAGCGAGATCCAATACAGTTTCTTGGTCCGATTCCAAAAGGAAGATACGTACTCGGATTAATTTTGTCACGATTTTCCGGACTGAAACGCTCCGGGTCAAACTTGTTCGGGTTTGGATAGTATTTTGGATCGTGGTGAAGTCCTGCAATGGGGAAGAATACTGCCGTGCCTTTATCGATGGTGAATTTGAGATTCTCCCCATCATCCACCACATAATCCCGGACGCACAATCGATCAGTGGAAGGAGCCGGTGACCACATTCGCAGGCCTTCCGAGACAACCATGTCCATGTATGGCATCTTTTGGACGGCATCGTAGGTCAGTGGACCCCCACCAAGCGATTCCTTTGTCTGACGTATCTCCTCGTACAGCTTATCTTGTACCTCCCGGTTGACGGTCAACTCATACGCCAGGAACGTCAAACAGGTGGAAACGGTATCAAACCCGGCGAGGAAAAAGATAAGACATTGGGCCACCATTTCAAGCTCGGACATCTCCATTCCTTTGCCGACTTGCACTCGGCCGACTTCCGATTCTTCAACAGTGGCGAAGCCTTTCACTTCCTCTTCCTCCTTGGTTTCCTTTTGATTTTTCAATGCTCCCTTACGAGCCTGCATCAACAGGTTCACCATGTCGTGTCGGACGATTCCATGAGCGTCTCGCGTTCGCACAGTATCCTTGATAATCTCGGTGAAATACTTGTTCTGCTCACGATCAAACAAATCCAGTCCCAACCATGCCATTAACTTCGGTGCCAATCGGAAGCCAAATACTTTCGCCATGACAATTGGCCTCTGAAACATCATCATTTTCCTACCGTTTTCATAGAAGTCATTCTCGGCATTTCGCAGAGAGTCCACTTTGATACCAAATGCACACGTTGCGATAACGTCATTCGCGAACCGAGTGAATACATTCTTCATCTCGTGCTCCTGTGAACCACCTTTAGTGCGCACTTCATCTTTATAGAACTTCACCATATTCTCACAACATTCACCAACCAGTTCGAACATCTGCCGCATTTTACTTCCTGTGAAGGCAGGACTAAGGGTGGCCCTCATATCCCTCCACTTTTGATCGTTAAGCGCGATCAACGTTTTATTGAACAGCGAGTGCGAGTTGGTGACCTCGGAAGTACCGAAAATCGGTCGGTGGTTGACAAAGTAATCAAAATCCTTCACGCCGATTCGCTTGATCAACTCTGGATCGCGAACGACGAACACCGGTGCAGTAAAGTCATGCATTCCGAACACTCTATAGGGAGATGCATTCAAAAGAAAGTGCTTTTTAACATTATATTTTGCATTTAAATGAAAATTGCACTTACTTCACCAACGGATACTTGTTGTAGATTTCGATGATCCACTCGTGAAACGAGGTCTTTTTCATCATCAACCGGCCAGAGCTTCCAAACAGAGGCTGCACCGCCATCGAAGGTATCGGCTTATCATGGAAGTATTTGTTATCCTTCGTAAGGTAATAGTAGACTGTGTACAGGATCGCCAACAATGGCAAAAGGTACACCAGATCGATCTCCATGTTCTTAATGTGTGGATATGGCCAATTATTTCAAACTACAAGCTACCTCTTTAATTCCTCTGTTGTTAGCTACGGATCTCACTCACTCTGGCAAATTTTACAATCCAACTGAATTGTGTTGATCACGGAAGAGGTCTTTTATAGCGTATTTCAACAGGGGCCGTTGCGTATATCTTCAACACAATTCGGACAGAGAGTGATAAGAATATTTCATACAGAGGAGTGAGTGGGCATGTAATATGTAATGTCAGTGCTTCTCAAACTACACGAAATAAATTACCCCACTACGCTCAGTGAACTATCATCATATGAACCTAATCATCATCATTGAACAACCATTTCGAAATAGGAAAATCTTATTTCACTAATCTTCCCACATATCAAACGAGTAAAACCAAAAAGAGCTTGAGAATCTCTGCCGCAGTCAAACGGCCAAACAATTTGAAGTAAAAAATACGATGATTTGCGATGATGACAAGCAGATTTGAAGATCCGATGGAGGTGGTAAATGCATGTAACAACACACACGACGCAGCATCTACAGGGCTGTTCGAAAAGCGAATGTTGAAGCGTCAATCAACAATCTTTAATACCCCCACCCAAGCCTATGCTTATATTTATAAAAACCGGTATGGAAGCGTATTCGTGTTAGTGAAGTTAGTGGCCCGTGTTGAAATTTGGGAGTAAATAAAAAATAAAAAAGTCCCTCAAACTCTTCGATGTACTTCTGTCGATTGGAGGGTTTCTCAAAATAAAAGATAACGCAATTGCTTTTCTTATCTTAGCTGATTGTTGTCACAAGAATAACAATTAGCTTATCAGCACAAATTATTGTATTTTGTGGGCCAAGTGCTGCCTTACCCGCTAAGGTTACATCTTTTAGAACTGCTGAAGGTAATTCCGATACCTTATGACAAAGTCGGAACTGTTTCAAATGGGCAGTGATCAAAGGAAAGGCAACTTACTAAACCTTTTTCATAGACCATCATCATTTCGCAATTTGATTTATTAACCATTTATATTTACAATAAGAATCCGATTAATGTTTTCGTGGCCGTAGTTCTATATGCACTCCCTTCTCACTTCGCATCCCTGCAAAACCTCTGCCCAACTGTAGTGGTACCTGAGTGTTTGATGTCCTTTCGAACGTAAACTCCATCAGCATGTAGTAGATGATCGCCTTTACCTCCATGAGGGCAAACCGGGATCCAATGCAATTTCTGGGTCCGATTCCAAAAGGAAGATACGTACTCGGATTAATTTTGTCGCGATTTTCCGGACTGAAACGCTCCGGGTCAAACTTATACGGATTTGGATAGTATTTTGGATCGTGGTGAAGTCCTGCGATGGGGAAGAACACTGCCGTGCCTTTGTCAATGGTGAATTTGAGATTCTCCCCATCATCCACCACATAATCCCGGACGCACAATCGATCCGTGGAAGGAGCCGGTGCCCACATTCGCAGGCCTTCCGAAACAACCATGTCCAGGTACTGCATCTTCTGCACGGCATCATACGTCAATGGACCTCCCCCGAGGGTGGTTTTTGTTTCGCATATCTCCTCGTACAGCTTATCTTGTACCTCCCGGTTGATTGTCAACTCGTACACCAAGAATGTCAAACAGGTGGAAACGGTATCAAACCCGGCGATGAAAAAGATAAGACACTGCGCTACCATCTCCGCCTCAGACATCTGCATGCCTTTGCCAACTTGAACTCGGCCGACTTCCGATTCCTCGACGGTGGCGAACCCCTTGACTTCTTCTTCCTCTTTTGCTTCCTTTTGATTTTTCAATGCTCCCTTACGGGCCTGCATCAACAGGTTCACCATGTCGTGTCGGACGATTCCATGAGCGTCTCGCGTTCGCACCGTATCCTTAATGATTTCAGTGAAATACTTGTTCTGCTCACGATCGAACAAATCCAGTCCTAACCATGCCATCAACTTGGGTGCCAACCGGAAACCAAATACTTTTACCATGACAATCGGTCTCTGGAACATCATCATTTTCCTACCGTTCTCGTAGAAGTCATTTTCGGCGTTACGTAGGGAGTCCACTTTAATACCAAATGCACACGTTGCGATAACGTCATTCGCGAACCGAGTAAATACATTCTTCATCTCGTACTCCTGAGAACCACCTTTAGTGCGCACTTCGTTCTGATAGAACTTAACCATACTCTCACAACATTCACCAACCAGTTCGAACATCTGCCGCATCTTACTTCCGGTGAAGGCAGGACTGAGAGTGGCCCTCATATCGCGCCACTTTTGATCGTTAAGGGCGACCAACGTTTTACTGAACAGCGAGTGCGAGTTGTTGTTTTCGGAACTACCGAATAGCGGTCGGTGGTTGATGAAGTATTCAAAATCCTTGACGCCGATTCGCTTGATCAACTCTGGATCGCGAACAACGAACACCGGTGTTGTAAGGTCGTGCATTCCGAACACTCTAAATGGAGAGAAATTGGCATAAAAAAAATTGCTTGATATAAAAGCATTCTGAAATTATATGGATGTTTTTAACGCAACACTTACTTTACCAACGGATACTTGTTGTAGATTTCGATGATCCACTCGTGAAACGAAGTCTTTTTCATCATCAACCGACCGGAGCTTCCAAACAGAGGCTGCACCGCCATCGAAGGTATTGGCTTATCATGGAAGTATTTATTATCCTTCGTCAGGTAATAGTAGACTGTGTACAAGATTGCCAACAATGGCAACAGGATCATCAGATCGATCTCCATGTTCCAAATGCGTGGAAATGACCACTTTTTATAAATTACAAGCTCTTTCCTATATTGCTCTATTGATATTTACTGAATTCACTCACTCTGGCAAATTTCGCAATTCAACTGAATGGTGTTGATCACGAGGGAGCTCTTTTATAGCGAATTTCCACCGGGCTCATTGTAGTTATCTACCACACAATTCGCACAGAGAGTGATAAGAATTTTGCATGAAAGGGAGAGAGAGAACTTATATTAAACATCCGTGATTCTCAACCTGTGCGAAAGCTACTACGCCATCCATTTAAAGTAAACACTAAAACGTTACCATAATTCGAACACCGTTGAAGCAATCATCCATTTTTATATACAACATCTTATATGACTTATCTACTGAGAAAGAAACAGAAAGAGCTTGTGAATCTCTTTTACAGCCATAAGAATAATTTGTTGAATGAATGAATAAAAAAAAATTGCAATGATGATAAGCAGATTTTTCCATCCGATTCATGTAACGAAGCACACGACGCAGCACAGCATCTTGCAAAGCGGTTCGAAAAGCGAATATTATATGGATTCGTGAAATTCGTGGCACGTCTTTAAATTTGGGAATAAATCAAAAATAAAAGAAGGCATCTCAATCTCTTCGATGTACTTCTATGAATAGATTGCTTCTACTTTTGTTGAGTTTCTCAAAGTAAGTGATAAGGCGATTGTTGGCCTTATCTTAGCTGATGGAAGTCACAAGAAGCACAATTAACTTATCAGCACAGAGTGTCGTATTTTGCACGCCAATTTTGCATCAAGTGGTGTTATCAAATTCGTTTTCAATTTTTAGAACAGTTCAAGTTATGTCCCAATAAAATGTGCCTTCTTCAAATTGTCATCGGACGAAGAGAAGGTGACTTACACACCAGTTTGCGTCATTCCAATATCATTTCATAATTTATTTTATTTAAAATTACAATAAGAAACTGATTACATAACAATACTTTAATGTACTCGTGGCCTTAATTCTACATGCACTCCCTTCTCACTGCGCATCCCTGCAAAACCTTTGGCTAGCTGTAATGGCACCTGAGTGTTTGATGTTTTCTCGAATGTAAACTCCATCAGCATGTAGTAGATGATCGCTTTCACTTCCATGAGGGCAAAGCGCGATCCAATACAATTTCTTGGACCGATGCCAAAAGGAAGATACGTACTCGGATTAATTTTGTCGCGATTTTCCGGACTGAAACGCTCCGGATCGAACTTATCCGGGTTCGGGAAATATTGTGGATCGTGGTGAAGGCCTGCGATGGGAATGAACACACACGTTCCCTTGTCGATGGTGAACCGCAAGCGCTCCCCATCATCTACCACGTAGTCCCGAACGCACTCCCGGTCGGTAGATGGAGCCGGTGACCACATTCGTAGGCCTTCCGAGACAACCATGTCCATGTACTGCATCTGCTGGACGGCATCGTACGTCAGAGGACCTCCTCCGAGGGCAGCTTTTGTTTCGCGTATTTCCTCGTACAGCTTATCTTGTACCTCCCGGTTGATTGTCAACTCGTACGCCAAGAATGTCAAACAGGTGGAAACGGTATCGAACCCGGCGAGGAAAAAGATAAGACATTGCGCTACCATCTCCGCCTCAGACATCTCCATGCCTTTGCCGACTTGAACTCGGCCGACTTCTGATTCTTCTACAGTGGCGAAGCCCTTGACTTCCTCCTCATCTTTACCTTCCTTCTGATGTTTCAAGGCTCCCTTACGGGCCTGCATCAACAGGTTCACCATATCCGGTCGGACGATTCCATGTGCGTCCCGTGTTTGCACCGTCTCCCGGATGATCTGCATAAAGAAGCTGTTCTGCTCGCGATCGAATAGATCAAGACCCAACCAGGCCATCAGCTTCGGCACCAGTCGAAAACAGATCAGTTTAACCATAACGATCGGACGCTGCAACATCATCATCTTCTTGGCCGTCATATAGAAATCATTTTCGGCATTACGTAAGCTATCAACCTGAATGCCGAACGCGCACGTAGCAATTACGTCATTGGCGTATCGTGTGAACACATCTTTCATCTCGTGCTCCTGTGGGCCGCCTTTAGTGCGCACTTCGTCCTTATAGAACTTCACCATATTCTCACAACATTCACCAACCAGTTCGAACATCTGCCGCATCTTACTTCCGGTAAAGGCAGGACTAAGAGTGGCCCTCATATCGCGCCACTTCTGATCTTTGAGTGCAAGAAGCGTTCTACTAAACAGGGCTTGGGGGTTGCTGTTTTCGGTACTACCAAAAACCTGTCGGTGGTTGACGAAGTAATCGAAATCCTTCACGCCAATCCGCTTTATCAGCTCTGGATCGCGAAGCACGAAAACGGGCGTTGTTAGGTCGTGCATTCCAAAGACTCTGATAAAACCATAATGAATTTTGAGAAAAAGACATTTCAATGGAAAGTTATTCACGGCATTGATTGAAGATAATATGTTTTTCACCTAAAACTTACTTCACCCGCGGATACTTGTTGTAGATTTCGATGATCCACTCATGAAACGAGGTCTTTTTCTTCATCAACCGGCCGGAGCTCCCAAACAGAGGCTCCACGGCCATGGAAGGTATCGGCTTATCGTGGAAGTATTTATTATCCTTTGTGATGTAGCAGTAAACGGCGTAGAGGATCACCACCAACGGTACGAGATATAACAGATCGATCTGCATTTTCTCAAATTTACGGCACCTTTCCTCAACACGAAACACTTTCACGTTTGGCTCCGGTAAAGGTATGCTGAATCTAACATTGACCTCTTGTTTACACCGACAACGCAGCCTCGCGCATCACCCTTAAGTACTCTTATCATATACTTTTTCTATTTACCTAACATAGATACGCGCGACACTGGAACGGCACTGTTCTTTGCAAATTCTTCACTGAAGCGGTGTCGCGTCAAGTATTGCCTTTTTATAGGTTGTTGGACCGCGAGATTTTACTCTTCGCACATTTCATGTATGGGTGAGATAAGTCAGCAAGCATGTAGGAAGAATACACTCTGGTGGGGCAGAAAGTTGAAGAAAAGGGACAAGATGTTCCACAATTCATAACAAAAAACTGGTTTGCGGGAGGTGTACCAAGCTGTTCTGCGAATTTTTTTCCTTTGAAGCCGTTGAAGAAACAGGCAGGCCATCAAATTTCAACCCGTTAGCAGCTTTTAGATAAGCTCGTAAACAAGTTTTTAAGGACGAAGTCACTTTTATTCTAGGGGTTGTTTATTCCAATTGTGATCAACCAATTACCAAAGTGTTTTCTGTATCATTAGGAATCGCAAATCTAATCGTAAGCTTATTTATTTGATACACGTCCGTGCAATGTTATTCTGACAAGTACAACATACTCGTTCAATGTACAATCAGTGTCTGCAATTGTAGCTATTTAATAGGAATATCACACTTAAAAAGACACTAGATCTAACAACAATCAGTATTATTAATAATCATCACTGCTGGCCACAGGTTCTTATCTAAATATGAACGTCAGTGATATTGAGTTACCATACCAAAGGCTTTATCAAAGTGGTTATCGTGTTCTCAACAATGCAATTGCCCCGCTCTAGAATTATTTAAAATATTTATTATGTGTGTTCGGAGCCACCTTCGAAAGAATAACAAAATAAAAATATAGTTTTTTGCTACTAAATGGCTTTTTCTTGTAGTCGCATTACAACCTTCTTTTAAAAACAGCTACAGACGTATTTAATACTAGCATAGTAACTTCTCAACTAAATTCACCTTGCGGGGTGAAAACGGTTCCGCCGTAGCATAAAGTAAATAAAACATAACACCGGCGCGATACATACAGCACGTTGTGTATTTGCGTGGTATTGATGAAATCACCGGATTTCCGTGTACCCAGACAAAACACAAACACATAGTACCAGCATGCACTGGAGACTGCAATTACATACGAGTTCAGTCGATCCGCGATCGTGCGTACGCTCTCTTCGAAACTTCTTATGTTGGGCACTTGCTGCATTAGCATAAACAAAAACCCCTACCGCACACAGCGCATAGAAGAGACGAAATTGAATGAAGAGAAAAACAGAGAGCGGGAGAGCGTGCATAAGTTGGTAAAGTGTGTGCGTAGGTCCGCCGTCTAATGCAGGAGTGTCAAACTCAATCGATTTCAGCAGAAGCATAAAATATGCTGCCGTTGTTTGTTTGTCGCTGTTCGTGAAAATTGTTTATTTGATCGCATAGGTGCGTGACGCATTATGCTACAGTACTGTGTATCAGTTCCTTAGAAAAATAAATAACTTGGTCGAAGGAAATTACAAATCTTTCGAAATTCTCCAACGGAAACTATGTAATTTATGTTTCGATCGAGCGACATATAAAACAGACACACCAAACAGTACCTTCTAGAGATAATTTGAACCTTTCTGTAAGCGTCAAAAACTTTTTTCAAACTTTCAAGCACTCAGTCTAAACGTTATAGATCCATCAACTTGATCGACGCGAAGATCGCGGAACCCGCGACATTGTCAGATGTCTTGACAAAAAGAGCAACCACCAACACTCGATCGCTCGGGCGTCTTCTACACAGCGTCTGCAGAGAGAAATCTCTGTGTTGGTGGTACAGACGGCGTAACCGCGGAGCAAGGAAGCGACATCGCGAAGCAGCAAACCTGAAGAAACCGAAAAACGGCGCTGCCTAGGAAATGGTAAAAGGGCAAACAAACACAGCCGCGGCCAGTCGCAACCAGTCCGTCCGTCCGACCGTTCCGTTCCGCGTGCGGGTGTGCGATCGCGTCTCGCGTGTAGCCTTCGCAGTGGCAGTCAGAGTCAGTTTGCGCGACGTGGTGGTGGAACTACAGCCTGCCTGGTAGCTGGTTTTGGACCAAAGCACGTACACCGTACGGTACAACACAACGACGAGCGAGTGGCTTCGCTGAAGACAGAATTAAAATTCAGAAAGTGTTTAAAGTTACTATCGATGAGGAAATAGCCATCCGGGGGCTCCATCCTTCTAAGGTTCACGATCATCAGTTCGCTGCGAATGCAAACTCCAACCCGTAAGTGACAAACTCCTCCGTTCGGCCTCCGTTGTGCCTGAGAAACAAACGTCCCTTTCGTGACCTATCAAAAGGTTAGTTTCTCGAAACGCCCCAGATCTAAAACACGGTTGCAGCGATCGTGACACGCTTCTTTGCTGCGACTCCTCGACTCCATTCCCCGTCGAGCGATCAGGAAAGATTCAATGACCTCTCTTTGCCTCAACAAGATCGTTTTTCCGGTGAACACGTTCGTTCGTTGCGTAGCATCTGTCCCGGGTTATCCGTCCGTCGGAGTGTAGGAAACATGCAAGTTTGTGCAGCAAGTGCGCGATGATGACGAGGAAGATGAAGATGATGCTGGTGATGTGCAGTTAAAAAGGGAATAAGGTGGCCCAGCATCAGTGCAGTGTAGATCAAGTGTCCTCACTCTATATATGGTTCGCATAGAAATCGTTCCCGCTGGTACAGTTTCCAGAAAGAGTTCGTTCGTGTGTGTTTGTTTTCTTATGTGAGTCCGCATAACGTGATGAAATTCGTAAGTTAATACACTCCACATCTCAAAAATAAAGCGTTGTTGTTAAGCGGTTCGGTTAATGTTGTGCTGGTACATCGATCCCCATGGAAACCGTTTTCCACCGTGCGCGCAAGTGAGCCTGTGTTTGTGTAGTGCTGCCGTGTGTGCGAAACAAATCGTCCTTATCTTGAAGATTAATCTCAGAATGCGCTGAACCAGCGTCACGGGTGCGTTTTAAGCTGGAAAAGGGTTTTTAGATTGCAAGTACGATTGCACCAGCGATTGAGTGGTGTGTGCAGCGTCCGGTAGTCTTTGTGAGCTCATCACGGGGTTTAACGGGATCATCATCATCGCATCGCGCCTTCCCGTCATCGAAGAAAGCGCGGAGAAGTTTCTATTCGCGGGGGCCCGGAGTGTTGTTTGTTCAGCTGAAGGCAGTTAACCCTTAGTTCGGTAAGTCCCGGAGGTGATCTGTCACCGAGCTGGTGTCGCTATCGCCAGGGTAATCGCATAAAACAAAACCCCGAAATGAACCGGTTTATGTTCAATTTTATTTCCCTCCCGAAGGTAAAAGAGAAACGGCCACGATTCGAAGCTGGATCCTGACGAATACTTGCGGTTCCTCTGGATTTGGGTTTTATGTCGTGTCTCTTACAAGTACCACCTACCTGCCTTTGAGGCCTTCCTTCTTGCCGCTCCAGCCAAATTCTCCCAACTCCCCACAAGTATACCCGATTTGGCCAATTATTATATAGCCAATAAAACCCGGCCAGCTCTGTATGTCGGTCTCTGCCACAGGACTGGTTATAAGTCGATCCGGGCAACGGCGAAGCAGAGACGCGGTTTACGCGAACAATCACTTCTCACTACTTCCCACCGGTTTAAGCGAGCCAAGAGGACCGGCCAAGAGGTTTTTTTCTCCATCTTCTACCGTACCTCGATCGTCTTCTGGTGAACGTAAGAAGGCAACCAGATTTGTCCGCAAGCAAGTTCCTCTCAGGCCCGATGGGAAGCCGATTCCTTCCAAAACGAACGTTTGCCTCACTTGCTTCAATTCAATGCTTCATGCCTCGGAAACAGTGGTGTTGCCACATTCTGTACCGATTTCCATATACCGCAAACAGTTTTGTGCGGAAAATCGGATGGAATTTTGTTTGTAATTTCCACCCGGTTCTACCTGAGTGCGTGTTTCGAGCGACGGAAGGTAACGGAAACTTCTCTCTTCCCATGCAAGCTTTGGTGTCACGGACCGTAAACCATAAACCACCTGAAAATGCACACGTGTGTTTCGTAAATCGGGGAAATAACGTGGATACAAGGAAGAGAAGTTCTTTGGCAATAAGTAACGTCTACTTCGATTGGTATTTTAAATTAGTTTCAGTTCAAAAGGCTTGCAAAGAAACATTTGAAGGAATAAACTTGATCAGCCAACTCTTCAACTACCTCTCTGCATAATTGCCTCGAATGAGGAAGTAAGTCCTATGTGGAAGACGGTGTAAATCATTTACATTATTCAGGCCAAAGAGATAAAATAGGAAACCATTAACTCTCACGCAGAGCTACTTCTCGTTGGATACAAATTACACCACCAACTCTTTTTATTGCCTATTTCCGTGTTCTAATAAGGTCACCGTGGCGCTGCTGTGCAGGCCCATTATGAGTCACACATTCCCGGGGCTGTCATCCATCGGAGATCGTGATCTTGTCACTATCGATAGGTTGCCAGGGTCGCGGGGAAATCACTCTCTCTCTTGGGCTTCTCTATTGATCAACATATTGCAATCACCATCATCATCTTGATCGTGATCATCACCGGGATCTATTATTGTCCTCCTTGCTGCCTCATCTCGTGATTTACCCGTAGTTCGCGAAGGCCACGAACAAGTACTTAACACAATCAGCTCGACCTAATCGAGCCGTCACAAAGCGAGAGAGAGAGTGAGAAAGTAAGAGATAAGCATTACAAATCATCGGCTCAAAGGATGTAGAAATACCAGTCAATTCCGTGTTTCCTTCCCAACTGTGTGCTACCTTTCCTTTTAGAAAACTTCCGTCCCCGGAACCATCATCATCCGCATGTGCGGACAATCTGGCCCCATCAAATGCACGTCATTAAAAATTGAAAGAAAGTAAGAAAAGCAATACTTTCCTCACGCATCGATGCGTTTGGAAATGATCAACACTTCTGGAAGAAAGTAACAAAAAATATCCACAAGGTATAATAAAGCAAAAATGGTCTGAAAACGCAAAAAAACACAACGAAATGGATAGAAAATACCCCGAAAAAAGAGCAAGAGGTCCACCAGAGAAAAAGGCAACCCAACGCAAACTTCAGCATAAATCTTGTCCGCGAGATTGGATGTGTGCGCGTGTAGGTTTTTCCCTGCGACTCTGGTGTTTGGTAGATTAAATGGGGGCCTCCATTTAGTGGCATCCGCGCCCATCCATTCGCCCTCTCGTGATTCGGCACGTGAAACTAGGCCACGCGGAACCAGCTTTATGATGCGCGCGGAGAGCATAAAACCTTCAGGGCGAGAAGTTTGTGTGCCTAATGCAGAGCGACGAGGGAACGGGATGTAGGTTGGAAGCTGATAAGACAATTTCCTTCCGACTCCACACTCCGATTTCTCGGCAGTGCTAGGCCAGATCCAAATGTTGCTTCATGTTTCTTTGTACGCCTTCAAACACCGTTCTCTCAAGCTGGGAACGCACGATCTTGCAAGTATTCTTTTATTGCTTTCCTTTCTATTTAATTGCGAATGCATCATCGCACTGCAATGACAATAAAACTCGACTGCAACTGTGTGTGCTGCAAAATAAATTATTTTCATTTTTCACTCACTTCAAGTAAATCGGAACACAACTGAGCTTGCTGCATCGTGTTCAATCATGTTTGGAATGAAGTTGGAAGAAAAAGGGGAAGTTGCATTTTTGTTTAGCACTATACAATTTGCAAGCTTGTTTATTTAATAACTGTTTAATGCAAACTACTTTTGGGTACAATTTTTGTCAGTTTTGTTTTGGGTAAAATTTGTAAATATTTAGTAATTGAATCGTTTCTCTCCCTTCGGGAAGTGAAAGAGCACCAAAACATTTTATGCATTCAGCAAATTCAAATTCATTCTTTATTTTTGGTCAACTCTTCGGCACGGTGGGAGATTGTTAGTTGCATTTTCTCCCCTTGCCTTCTCCACCTCGCCGTAGCAAGACGTCGACAAAAACATTGGCGTGAAACGCGAAAACAAAACGTGGCTTGAACGCCCGTTGACCACATGCCCACCCGCTTCTCGGACGCTTTTTCGTGATGAAAATTGGCTGCACTAACCCCACCCCGGCCTCCCCTGCACGAAAGGCGTCTTTTTCTTTTTCGGTGTCCATTTATTTTGAGGAACGATGTGAAGGCAATGTAAATTGTGCAAAAAAATAGAAACGCGTGGCTCCGCGACCACGTTGCTGTTTTTGTCGAAATTTAATTCAAGGTTCTTGTGTCTTTCTGTCTCTTTTTCTCTCTGTCTCTCTGCTTCTTCGGTTACAAAACTCTCACCTCCAACCATTCGTCGTAGGTTTTACGTAATTGCAATTCGGGTAGCGCCTTCTGCTACAGTTTTCACCAACACTCGGTCCCGAACTGGCTCCCCGGGGTCACCAATGCTTCTTATCTTTGCACTATTATGCTATTGTGTCTTTATGCACATTGTCGTTCGTTCGGTGTACCATGGACACCCAAATCCATGCTGACAGAAGAAAAAGAACGGCCAGAAAAAGATCGAAACAACGAAACGCATTACACAAATTTGTCCATTTGTGTGGCGGAACATGCAGTTTAAGGTGGGGGTGTACCAGGGGGGCCATAAGCGGTGCCAATGGTACACACATTCAGGCAATCAACCGTCCACGATGAATGGCAACATTAGCGATCCACCTAAAGACGGAATAGCTCTTGTTTCAATGAGCAATGATGATGGATTCAACGCTTTCGGTATCGGTGCATCGGATTGCATTTTCTGCACAGGTGGTGGGAGGGGGTGTGGAGTGGGATTTGGATATTGCGTTACGAACAAATGTTCGGTGACGCATCTTGAAGGGAAGGCAACCGGTTGTGAATCATATGAGGGAATATCCGTTACTTTGGTGAGTTTTAGTCTTAATCGTCATCGTTTTATTGCTTTCTCCTTGCCAAATGACTAATTTACATTTGTCACGATGCATTTATGTAACTTCCATCTTCTTTTTTTGTACTAAGACGACTTTTCTCACGCCCGTATATTAAGTCGATTGTTTTCCGAACGGAGAGCCTTTTTTCTAAACGGAATAACTCACCATTTTATTTTATTTTTTAATTTTCGCACTTCTTAAAAACTCCACTATAACATAATCATTTAACGGGATATTGAAACAGACCGAATTTAAAAAAACGCAAAACCGAAATCGCTATTGGTTCGCAAAATCGAAATCCAATTCCCTCTCGGAAAGGTTCTCCATTTTGGAAAGGTTCCCATTTTAATTTATACCACGGTCGAATAAACGATTCGGGATGAGGAGGAACTAATTAAGGTGGAAACTCATCTAAACTTTCCTCTTCCTTCTTGCTTTTTGCAATAGTCGGCAGAGATTCTGTGGTAAAATTATTTCAGCCGACAGGAAGGCACATAATCGATGTCCAGTTGAGGGGTTCCCTCTGCTTTGGACGAGATCTGTCGGAAGAGGCTAAAACAAACCGACACAAAATCTTCAGCTAGAAGAGAAATTCTTTTCTTCATTAATTATCCTGGTTTTTTTGTGTGCCGGTGTTTGTTAAGGAAGGAAAACTAGGCCCCTGGACTCCAGGAACTGGTGTGCAAGACGTTATGTGTGCCTTCGTCGAACAAGGCCAAAGAGAGCGTCAAAGTGATTAACACTGGCCACCACAATGGGAATGGGAAAGATGGTCTCGAGTTGCTTTAGCTCAGCGAAGGCATAAGAAGCGACCGGTTGGAGGTTCGTAAGAAATGTAAAAATAAACGCCAATATACGATAGTAAAATTGCTTCCACCGCGGCCTTTGCTCGGGGAAAAAGGCTACGAGTGTGGAAAAGCGAAACATCACACTCGAGTGAAATCTGTTTTCAACAAGGAACCGTTACGGGTTTCCGTCGTAGTAGTGGTGGTGGTGGCGGTGTGTGATCCCTTGTGGGGATTTTCTGGCCACTGTCTTATAGCATTATGTTTTTCCTCTCTTTTTTTTGCACCTTTTCTTCGCAAGCCGCAGAAATGGGGTTTCTTTTCACTTCTTGGCCTGTTTACGACCCGCCGGGGGCCGCGATCTGGAGAAACAACGCCATATGAGCCCTGAACGGACAGGTTCGGCTTCACCTCCATTGCTCCACTCACCACATAAGGGGATTGCCTTTTGGGCCCACCGTGTGCCATAATCCATAAGTCGTAATACCTCTTGGTGGGCTTTCCGTTTTGCCGCTGTTCTATTTCTTTCTCCGGCCATCTTCATTTTGCGTTTGCGACACCGCGATGTTCTGGCCAATTTCCGCCTTCATTAGCCATCGCACGAGCGCAACGCAAAGGGAATGTAACGTGTGTATGTTGGGTAAGATGCTAGAATTTACCGAAATACTCATATCCGGCCAACGGGTGTTTCCGGACCGCGTCACCGTTTCCCGTGCATTAGCCTCTCGTAGCGTGGTGTCGAAAAAAGGGGTTCGTCGCTTGCGCACGAAGGAAATCGTTCTCGTGCCGGTACGTGCCGAGGACAATTTTCGTGAGTGCGTGAGGGTTCAAGAAACATCCCTTGTTGAAACTTGGTAGTTTTCAGTTATTGTTTTTTTTGTTCCTATACCAAAAGGGCGCCATATCCGTTCTTGATTAATTACAAGTGGCGTATGGATTGATACGCGCGTAGAATAAGGTTTTTATGATGTCAACACATTCCCTCCAAGTAGTCTTGGGGAATGAGAACCAGATAGGATTTTGGAAATTCACAATCCAAGATTCTTCGGATTTGGATCCAAGATTGAGATCCAGAATCCGGATTCACTTCTTTTTTTTATTTGACTTGGGATTCAGACCTTCTCAGATGCATTTCCAGAGTCCGAAATTTTAAATTTTAGGATCCTTATGCAGCGTCCGGAAAAAGATGTCTCAGGGACCAGATCCAGAATCCGAATTCCTTGGGATCTGTAGATTTTATTATTGAAGTCCGGGATTGGGATAAAGTGGGAATTGTTACCTTGCAGCAAAGCAAGAACTCGGATCGGATTCCGTGGATCGATCCCAAGTGGGAACTGGATCCGTTGGACCAGTTTTCAGCCGGATTCGGATTATTTCCATTTGTAATTTTAAATTACCTTTTAATGTTTTTGACAAATGAAGGCATCGTGAAACTTGTCAACCCACACCGCGTACATGGCCAGACAGAGCAGCGCAAAATAAATACAATGCACCCTCGTATGGATTCCCCCGCCGCATAGGGGTCCACACACCCCGCGCGCACACACCGCCGCTGTTTACAAACACGATTGCTCCACCCAGCGGCAAGAACCTCTGCCACGGGCAAAGGTAACCTGGTAATGTAAACCATAAACCATCGCGCCCCGTTCGGTGTTGTTTCCTGTTACGGTTCAGCGAGTTTCGGCGCGGGTTGTTATTAGTGAATGTTGCTTTTTTTCGTCTACTCCCCTTAGACTCGCTCGGAGTTTCTCTTCCTTTCGACCCACGGGTTATATCGGTTTGCAGCAAACAGTGCGCCCCCATCAACCGACCCATTCCGGCTGCTTGATGGCGGAAAGATGGCTTCACGCTGGCGTTGGTTGATGGTTGATGGTGCCACGAGATTGGACGAGGTGAGGCAACGGAAAATGGTAATGTTGCAGCTGGTGGCATTTTTTTTTCTTGTCTGCGGTTGGGGAAACTCTCCAAGCTCCGCTGGCTGCACAACCAACACAATCGTCCATTATTCTGACGATCGGATAGAAGGACAGCAAAAAATGCCATTACTGAAAAAGCAAAAACATACTCTTCGCATCTTGGATCACCACTTTTCAAACCATCTTTCCAATTACGATCGATTTCGATTTCGAATTTTAATTTTTCGTAAATCCGTACCCCATCTGCGGGCCTTTCGCTTGCCCTACCCTATTGCCCGAATCAGTTCATGTCATGTTGTAATGGCGAAGGTTTCTCTCCGGCCTGTACGGCACATTAAAATTGTACATCGCCATTTTTCCTTTGTGCATATTTTTTCCACCCAATGCGCACCGCGGTATGCCGTGGAAAAGCGAGCGTTTTCACGTGGGTGTCATAAACAATCGAAACTTCGGTTTTGTTTGAAGTTTGAAGTAAGTGATCGCTTGCTCCTTCACCTACTATGGTCGATCGGTTTCGGTTGGCTTTGATTTTGGGCAAAATATTCATCGTTTCCGCAAATTAATGTCGAAATTGAGGGTCAATTTGCGAGCCGTGGGTCAATGGGTTTAGTTTTTCTCCAACTCGAACCTACCTTTCTAGCGTGGCAACTTTTCAAAGCATTTTGTTTGCTGTAGTGTGCAATAAGGAGTCAATGATCTTAAATACTTCCTTAATACCAATCGCGCGTTAAACCTACCTGTAGGATCAGATGACTTGGTAGAAATATTTGAATTTTTCGAATGGTTTTAAATGACAAATTTGTCGGATGATCTTCAATTTATTCAACAATATTATTTTTCCGATGTACGACAGAATTAAGAGCTCTGTTCTAAAGTGCAAAGAGCTGGCATTTAAAATGAATATTTCATAACCTTTTCGGGACAACAAGAAGCTGTTTTCTAAAACTATCAAATTATAAACTCAAAACAATAAGTCATAAATCTGCTTTGAAAATCGTGTGTCTAGCTATGGTCTTAGAATGATCTAATTAAATTTTACATTGTAAAGTACAAAATTCAAAATACGATAAAGAAGATATAAATAAACATTTGCAGCATGAATAAATCCCACATAAAACCAACTTTAGCAAAATGAGCGTGAAATGTGCCGTTTACTGATGTTGTTTTCTCTCTCTCCATTTCATTGCAGTGCAAAGAACGATGTGCAGCACAGTGAAGTCGCTAGACCGCAAGAAGGAAGTGTTCCGATCGGTGCAGCGCGGGGCCAACATCACACCGGTGCGCGAAGCTGCTTAGTGGTCGGTTGCAAAAGTTCGTCGGTTTTTGCGGTTTTTCGTTGCTGCTAACGAGACAACAGAGTGCTGATGGCTGCCATCGGCCCGGACCGGGCTAGTTGTGAACTAGCAATAGCGTCGTCGGAGGGTCGTCGTGACCGGAGCGAAGGAGAACACGGGGAGCACGCTGTAAATCAACTAGCAAGTTCACAATCAACAGCTAAAACGATGGCGGATGAGGCGCCCGTAAGCAGTTCGTACTGCACGCTGCCGCGACCGGCCAGATTGTCGTCGAGAAGCGATGAAGCCGAACGGGACGGAGTTCTGCACCAGGGACAGTATTACACCCTCCGACGGGTTGGTGATAGGCGCCCGGCACAGTCTTCCAAGGACGCAGTAGCGATGGGACAGAGGATGGCGAAAGCCACCGGCAATCCTTCGTCAAGTGAAGAACAACCGGAATCGACGCAAAGGTTGCTGTACGAGCAGAACATGTGTACATTTGAGAACTTTTGCGAGCGACGTAACAGTGAACAGAGACTGCAGCAGGCGGTGGATAGTGATCGTGATACCAACATCGCGTGTGAAACCGGTGGCGATGGGCTCGGTAACTTCTGCACACTACGCAACGGGCGTAGGGGTTGGCGAAGTGTCACAGAAGGAAATAGTGGAAAACGCACGGAAGGGCCACATCAATCGCTCGCAGGAGATTATTGCACGCTCAAGAAGAAAAAGTTCCAACTGAATCGAAAGTTTGTGGAAAGTTTTCTAGAAGATCCCAACGCCCAGGTGGCGGATTATTTGTCCGAGCTGGACGCGTACCTGGACGAGATGGACGGTGTGGACGACGACATTGGTGGTGAAAGTGACGCGAGTGACATTCACTCCACTCCGGATGAGAACGACGAGCGGGAAAAAGAGCAGGAGGAATTAAACTCGGTGGTGGTTGATCCAGCGCCAGTTGATCCTTGTAGTCAAAGTTTACAGTATTATCAGCCGAGACCGTCCGCTCAGGGGTGTGGGGACGAGCGGGGAAGTGAACGGCGCGGGTTTCCCGAGGGCGACTATCAGGACGATCGCATACGGTACGGTGATATCAAGCACTTCTGTACGCTTCCGAAGCAGAAGCGTACGCAATTTCTGAACGCATTTAAACGAGGTACCTCCCTGCGACGGACTGTCGTCGTAGATACTGAAAGTGAGCGGCAGTTGGGTGCTAAGAACGTTCCAGAAGTCGCTGTTGATGGCGGTTGTTCAGCGGATGTCAATCGGATTGCTAACGGTAAGTGTTTTTTTGAATGACTAGAACTTTTATTTTAGGGATTGTCTCAAGCAAGGGAATTTTACATCACAATATTATGATATCAAAGACAGCGGTTGTTTTGACAACGACCGTATATTCCGATGAACAGTAGAAATCGTAGTGATCTGCGATGAACGTTGGAATGCGGAGGGATCAGATAGAAAATGGATACATCTACGCCGGCCGAATTTGAAACACTGTTCAAACGGCTCGCAGAGCTAGAAGACCTTCTGCTCTCGATCGAGGAATCTGATAAGGCTGTCGCCGCTCTGGAGGCTCTGGTTGATCGCCGAAAGCGGCAGCATCACCCAGGGACCGCACCACCCTTCCCCTTCGAACAGTTCCGCGCGTTCTGCCTCGGATGGGTGCGCCGGTGTGAAACGGCGACGGAGCGGGTTCGCCATCAAACACGGACCATTGTGCGCGCGAACGCCGAGCAGCGGAAGCTGTTGGACCAGAAACGTCAGAGTCTCGGCAGCGATACACTGCGGGTGAACCTGGAAGCGTTCGAACTCGAGCAACGACTGGGCGAACGAGATCTAGTCGAGGCGCAGGGCACAGATTACGAGCTTAGGCGGCTCGGGGCCGAAGTGAAGCGGGAAATGTTACACGAAAAGATGGCACTCTTCGAAGCGACCTCTAGGAATGGTCGAATGCGGCAAAATGTTGAACGAAAAACGATCGATTTGGATACCTTAAGATCACAAATTGAGCGTGTTGAGCGGGAAGTGGTCCAGCTTGAACAAGAAAACGCTGCACTTCGGACCCGATTGGGTGACTTTCGTGCTCCGAATATTGTGGAGTTGGTCCGCAAGATAAAGAGGCTGAGAAAGGTTGAAGCCAAATCCAAGACCTAACATTAATTGGTTCGTTTGCGGTATAGTCCTGTTGTAAAAACTAAATACGTTCTTCGCCATAGAGAGAAGTGCCCAATTGATAAGATAATTTAGTTAAACTCAATTGACCCAAATTAATCGTTTTATGCCAAGAGTATGAACCTGCGTGACCTGGGCAAAGAGCTAACAAACCTAACAAATTCAATAAATTGAAACATTCATCCCCCACATAATGGGGGTAACAATGGTATTCATGTTGATCGCACGCACCCGTTTGTCACGCGGCTCGTGTTAGGCGAGTCTGCCAGTTGCAAATCGCTAACGATACGTGGAATCCGCCCCGGTTAACAGCCACCCACACTGCCGAGACATGAGCGAGACCGGCGGTGCGATGTGTTTAATCTTTGAACTTGTTGGCCGTTACTCGAACGAACAGACGAGCGTTAGGCAATGGGGAGCATAAAGTCTTAAGAATGTTGCAAAAGCGTAACGATGTTAATGTAGGTCTCGTTAACAAAGCTCAAGAACAAGACGTTTATGCGCTCTCCCGTCCGAGTTAGTAGGCGGATCGAGAACCATAACTTCACCTCCTGATGTTCTTGTGATTCTTTCATTATGTCCTTTAATGGGCGTGATGGTCGATATGTACGCATTGTGATGACTCAGTTTCCTCCCGAGAATTCCTCCCGAGAAGCAAATTCCCTGAGTGAAGGCTATAATGAAAGGCTAATTTGGAAATATCTCGTATCATTCCGCACAATTCAGACATTCAAAGGGACGTAAAAAGTCTATTTGTATGTAAAAGTCTACATCTATTATTTGATATGAGTTTGCTATTAATTCTTCGTTAAAGCTTATGCAAGTAGTATTCAAGGTTTTAAAAACATTACAATAAGAAATGCATTAAGCATAAAAAGTTTAGCTATTCTCAACCATCGCTAATAAAACTTCTTTATAGATGATATCTACTGATCTAGATCTACTGTGAATTATTTTTATGAATCAATGTTTATGTTATCAGTTCGAGGATTAGTTAAAATCGTTCACGCTTTAAATGTTGCTAGCAAATCAGAATTCTTTATCAAACGCATCGATACCTTACTACCATACATGGTTATTGCAGTTGACAGTGATTACCGTCTGGTTACAGATAAGCGTTTTTGTCGCCATAATAAGTCAACAGAAAGCATCCTCATATGCACTTATATGGTCATCTGATAAGATATTGTCACAAAGAACTGATAGAAGTTACTGTTTCGGTTTTTATCAATCGCCAGCCGTCTGCATTTATGGTTAAGCATCTCTTAGCTTAAACCCAAGATGAACACCATTTTCGGTGGTAAGCGCCACGAATCCTTTCTTCAGTCGCACCGGAACCTCCGTTTGCTCGACCCGTTCGAGGGAAAATACCAGCAGCAGGTGATAGATGACCGCCTTCACCTCCATCAGGGCAAAGCGCGAACCGATGCAATTGCGCGGCCCAACACCGAACGGAAGGTAGGCGTCCAGGTTGATGCGATGCTTGTTTTCCTCGCTGAACCGCTCCGGGTCAAACTTTTCCGGCTCGGGATAGTACTGGGGATCGTGGTGGAGCCCGGAGATCGGAATGAAGATGGACGTGCCATTGTCGATGGTAAACTCCATCCCGTCGACGTTAACCACATAGTCGCGGGTACATATGCGGTCAGTCGAAGGACCCGGGGGCCACTTCCGGAGCAATTCGGACACCACCATGTCCATGTATTTCATCCGCTGGAGGACGTCGTAGGACAGTGGTTTACCCTGGAGGGACGCCTGTGCGGCGAGGATTTCCGCGTGAAGTCGCTCCTGAACGTCTGGATTAAGTGCCAGCTCGTAGGCGAGAAACGTAAGACAGTTGGAAACGGTATCGAAACCTGCCAGGAAAAAGATCAAACATTGTGCCACCAGCTCCATTTCGCTCATCGGACGTCGGTCCTTTAGCTCCGCCTTGCCCACGTCCGACTCCTGCACCGTCGCGAAACCTTCGATGGCCGGCTCCTCCTGCTGTTTATGGTGCTTCAGTGTGCCCTTTCTGGCCTGCATCAGCAGATGGACCATGTCCGGCCGTACGATCCCTTGTGCCTCCCGTGCCCGCAACGTCTCGCGGATGGTTTCGATAAAGAAACGGTTCTGCTCCCGATCGAACAGGTCGATCTGCAGCTTCTCCATAAGCCACGGGAACACCCGGTGGAAGAGCACCTTCAGCAGCACACTGAACCGTTCGAAATGAACCATCTTTTTACCGTTGATGTAGAACGAGTTGTTTGGATCACGGAACGAGTCCACCTTCAACCCGAACGCACAGGTCGCTATCACGTCCGTGCCGAAACGAGAGAACACTTCCTTCACATCGTAAACGAGTGGGAGTTTGGAAGAAGCCGTCACCGCCCGTTCACGGTAGAACTCAACCATCTGGGCACTACAATCCCCGATCAGCTCGAACATCTGACGCATTTTGCTCCCGGTGAAGGCAGGGCTGAGGGTCGCCCGCATATCGCGCCACTGTTGGTCTGTGAGGGCGAAGAGGGTTTTCGCAAACAGGGCAACCGAATCGGGATCCAGATTGCTTCCGAAAATGCGCCGATGGTTCACGAAGTGGTCAAAGTCCTTCACGGCGATCCGCTTGATCAGCTCGGGATCACGCACCAGAAACACCGGAGTGACCAGGTCAAATAAGCCAAAAATTCTTTTGAAGAGAGAGAAAATGGAATGAAATTTCTGGGGAATCACCACATAACCGGCGTCCATCACTTACTTAACGTTACTAAATTGATCATAAACTTGCCGCATGAAGTCGTGCGATGAGATTTTTCTCGTAAGCAGTTGCCTCGTGCTTCCAAAGAGTGGCTCGATCGGTAGACAAGGTATTGGCTTTCCCTCGAAGTATTTGTTGTTCTTCGTGACATAGCCGTAGAAGGCATAAGCCAGCAGTAGGACGAGCGCGGAAATTAGCAACAGGAATACCATGTTAGCTAACTAACACCTGGAGGGAGAGTTGGTCATTGGAAAATGAATCGAAAGAGGGATGAAAATAGAACATTTCCACAGAACATTGCAAACATGTTTATTCTAAACGTAATCTTTCAATACATGGGTACATTTGGTTAGTAAACACCGATATTCATGTGCGTTTAGTAAGGCAACATTAACGTGTTGAATAATAGAATATATATTTTTGGTCAAATTTAAATCAAAGAATGTAGATCTTTATACGTAATCTACATTCGTGGTATCAACTTCATGTGCATTCCCTTTTCCGCTCTCAGCGTGGTGAATCCTTTGGCTAGCCGCATCGGAATCGGTGTCCGGTCCGTGGGCTCAAACTTGAAGTTCAGCAGCAGATGGTATACGATGGCTTTCACCTCCATCAGGGCGAACCGGGAGCGATGCAGTTCCTTGGACCAAGTCCGAACGGAAGGTACGCTCCTTGCGGGATCTTGTGTTT
>KE525347.1:1460027-1550841 GCA_000441895.2 Anopheles sinensis
AATCGTTCTGGTTCGGGATAGTATCGAGGGTCGTAGTGGAGTCCCGCAATGGGTATAGATACGGAAGCACCCTGCGGTATGGTAACGTCTGGCTCTCCGTCTTCACCGACTATCTTGTATTCTTTGGTGCACATCCGATCGCTGGCAGGGTTTGGAGGCCACTTACGCAGCGTCTCCGAAACAACCATGTCCAGGTAGTGCATTTTCTGGAGTGCGTCGTATGTGACTGACTTCCCATCGAGCGCCTCGTGAGTCGCAAGGATTTCGTCGTAAAGGTTTTGCTGAATTGTCGGTGCAATCGCCAGCTCGTAGGCGACAAACGTCATGGCGTTTGCAACCGTGTCGAATCCGGCGAGAAAGAAGATGACACATTGCGCTACCATCGCCCTTTCGTCGAGTGTTTCCGAGGTAACCTCCGTAGTGTTCTCACTTTCCGATTCGTCAGCCGTGGCAAAGCTTTCATGTGCTTCCCTTTCCGTCTGGCGCTGTAGTGTGCCCTTCCTGGCTTGCATCAGCAAATGGACCATATCGGGCCGCATGATACCATGCTTCTCCCGAGTCTCCACGGACTGGTGAAACAGTTCCGAAAAGAACTGAGTGTGCTTACGATCGAAGATGTCTATCTGCATACGGGCCATCACTGCTGGAATCACTTGATAGCCTATCATCTTCAAGAACACGTGTGGTCGGGCAAAGTTGGTGAGCTCCTTGCCGTACCGGAAGAACACATTGTTCTCATCCTGAAACGAGTCCACTTGCACGCCGAATGCACACGAAGCGATGGCGTCATTAGTGAAGCGGATGAACACATCCTTCAGCTCGTACTCCTGCGGACCAGTAGCCTCTGCCTCCCGGCGATAGTGTTGCACCATGCGCTCGCTACACTCCACGATCAGCTCGAACATCTGTCGCATCTTGCTTCCGGTGAATGTGGGACTTAGCGTCGTGCGCATATTGCGCCACGGCTGATCCTTCAGCACGAAGAGCGTCTTTGGAAACAGCATGTTCGACTCTGGATCATCGTTCGATGGGAACATTGGCCGATGGTTCACGAAGTGGTCAAAGTCCTTCACCATGACACGCTTGACGAGTTCTGCATCGCGCAGTACAAACATGGGAGTTATCATCTCAACCATACCGTAAATCCTAAATGAAGATCAATGACAATCAGATAAATTCAACATAAATAGTAACACCGGCTCCAAGAAGGAGTACCCTACTTACTTCGCGTGCGGGAAACTGTCGTAGCATGCGCGAACAAAATCTTGAAATGAGGTCCGTTTCAGAACTAACCGACGGGAGCTGCCGAACAGCGGTTCCACCGGAAGACATGGTATCGGGTAGTTCTTGAAAAATCCGTTATTCTTTGTAAGGTATAGGTAAAGCGCCAGCAGTGCCGACACAAACGTTATCACGTACAGTGGATTCAATTCCATTTCCAAGCAATGACGAGAGCGTGGCAGCTCCGCGCACACTGTTCTCCTTGTTTGGCACTTATAGGTTTTATACTTCAGTTCTGTGAAGATGGGATAACATTGGAGAAGCGTATCTCGATTAACTCTGGTTAGTTTTATCGCAAGCTACACGTCTAACCATTTAATTAAATAATTGACTGGTATGCGTCATTGGTCAAAGGACAACCATTTTTGCGTCTTGCACTACGTCTACTCTCGTGGTGTAAGTTCTACGACTACTTTGTTGATTTCATCATCTATCGTAGTAGGCAGCTCAGTCTGACCCTTGGTAGCAAATACCGATATTTATGTGCGTTTAGTAAGGCAACATCAATGTGTTTTATAAGAGAATATATATTTTGATTTTGATATTCAAAATTTAATCAAAGTATGTAGATCTTTATACGTAATCTACATTCGTGGTATCAACTTCATGTGCATTCCCTTTTCCGCTCTCAGCGTGGTGAATCCTTTGGCTAGCCGCATCGGAATCGGTGTCCGGTCCGTGGGCTCAAACTTGAAGTTCAGCAGCAGATGGTATACGATGGCTTTCACCTCCATCAGGGCGAACCGGGAAGCGATGCAGTTCCTTGGACCAAGTCCGAACGGAAGGTACGCTCCTTGCGGGATCTTGTGTTTGTTCTCCTCGTTGAACCGCTCCGGATCGAATCGTTCTGGTTCGGGATAGTATCGAGGGTCGTAGTGGAGTCCCGCAATGGGTATAGATACGGAAGCACCCTGCGGTATGGTAACGTCTGGCTCTCCGTCTTCACCGACTATCTTGTATTCTTTGGTGCACATCCGATCGCTGGCAGGGTTTGGAGGCCACTTACGCAGCGTCTCCGAAACAACCATGTCCAGGTAGTGCATTTTCTGGAGTGCGTCGTATGTGACCGACTTCCCATCGAGCGCCTCGTGCGTCGCAAGGATTTCGTCGTACAGTTTTTGCTGAATTGCCTGTGCAACCGCCAGCTCGTAGGCGACAAACGTCATGGCGTTTGCAACCGCGTCGAATCCGGCTACAAAGAAGATAATACATTGCGCTACCATTGCCGTCTCGTTGAGCATTCCGGAGGGAACCTCCGTATTGTGCAGGCTTTCCGATTCGTAAGCCGTGGCAAAGCTTTCATGAGCTTCCCTTTCCATCTCTCGCTGTAGTGTGCCCTTCCTGGCTTGCATCAGCAAGTGGACCATATCGGGCCGCACGATTCCATGCTTCTCCCGAGTCTCCACGGACTGGTGAAACAGGTCCGTAAAGAACTGGCTGTGTTTACTATCGAAGAAGTCTATCTGCAGGCGGCCCATCAGTGCCGGGAACACTTGGTAGCCCATCATCTTCAGGAAAACGTGCGGTCTGGCAAAGTTGGTGAGCTCCTTGCCGTACCGGAAGAACACATTGTTCTCATCCTGAAACGAGTCCACCTGCACGCCGAACGCACACGAAGCGATGGCGTCATTAGTGAAGCGGATGAACACATCCTTCAGCTCGTACTCCTGCGGACCAGTAGTCTCTGCCTCCCGGCGATAGTGTTGCACCATGCGCTCGCTACACTCCACGATCAGCTCGAACATCTGACGCATCTTACTTCCGGTGAATGTGGGACTTAGCGTCGTGCGCATATTGCGCCACCGCTGATCCTTCAGCACGAAGAGAGTCTTCGGAAGCAGCATGGTTGACTTTGGATCATCGTTCGATGGGAACATTGGGCGGTGGTTCACGAAGTGGTCAAAATCCTTCACCAAGACCCGCTTCACGAGTTCTGCATCACGCACGACGAACATGGGAGTTAGCATTTCAAACATGCCGTAAATCCTGTAGGAAGATCAATAACAATCAGATAAATTCAACATTAAAAGAAACACCGGCTCCAAGAAGGAGTACCTTACTTACTTCGCGTGTGGGAAACGGTCGTAGCATGCGCGAACAAAATCTTGAAATGAGGTCCGTTTCAGAACTAATCGACGGGAGCTGCCAAACAGGGGTTCCACAGGAAGGCATGGTATTGGATGGTTCTTGAAAAACCCGTTGTTCTTCGTAAGATATAGGTAAAGCGCCAGCAGTGCCGACACAAACGCTATCACGTACAGTGGATTCAGTTCCATTTCCTAACAATGACGAGAGCGTCGCAGCTCCTCATACACTGTTCTCCTTGTTTGGCGCTTAAAGGTTTTATACTTCAGTTCTGTGAAGATGGGATAACATTGGAGAAGCGTATCTCGATTAACTCTGGTGTTTACCGCAAGCTACACGTCTAACCATTTAATTAAATAATTGACTGGTATGCGTCATTGGTCAAAGGACAACCATTGAGCACTACGTCTACTCTCGTGGTGTAAGTTCTACGACTACTTTGCTGATTGCATCATCAATCGTAGTAGGCAGCTCATTCTGACCTTTGGTATACTCTATCCAATTAAGTGTTGATAGCTGATGTAGCTGGGCAGAGTGCTGATGAGATGTAAATGCTTCCCTGCATTGTTTATTTTCACTATCTGGCATATGCCATTAAAAGCTCACCTTTTCCCTCGCGATTGAGATTAGAGGTAAGTGTACAGTTTTTTTCCAACGCCTACTACGTACACTTTATGGTACAACAGCCCCCTATGAATTTTAATGCTTCCTACCGATGACTTGCAACCATCGCATGAAGATGTCTTTAATTTGTCGTGTGTCAGTAACTAGAATTGATCGAGTTGTTGCTTCCATGTTAGCGATGACTTGCTACCGAGTTTTTTAATTGATTTCCTTGATAGCCATATATGCTTGCACTGGTGTCGGTGATAAGCTTCTTCCATGTTTGGAATCGATGGCAGATAAGGAACACGTCGCTAATGAAGCCGGGATAAGGAATTGGACTAAATTGGCGCTCGTTTGATTGGGGTTGCGGCAGAAACTAGAACAAGTTAAAACCGGTATGCAGTCTAGGATCTTTAGCGCCATAAAAGGAGAGGTATGAATCATCTGCCATGCTTCCACTTGCAAAGATAAGCAACTGTCTTTCCGTACTTCCGTTTTGTTTTTCTATTTGACCTTAGTCAATGTGTTTTGGCGTGTTCCGGCCGTTTTAAACATCTGGTATAGACTCGTGTAGTGGATTGCGGTTCGATTTAATCTTATCAGACTTCCTTGGATTAAGTCGTCTCCATAAACCCTAGACGGTGCTTATCTCTGGTGGGCCTAAATTTCCCTTGTCGACTCCTTTTACGAACAGAATGCATTTATGTCTCAAACAAACATATTCAGAAGTAATATGGTTTAAAGGAACCTCTACGTTTAATAATTGAACTACTTGATATTTCAGGGTTCATTAGTTGGGTCGATTTATTCATGTTTTAGTACAAATAGGTATAAACCTCACGTCACTTTCTTATCAAACAAAACTGTTCCAATCAGTTGTTGACCTCCCTCGGCTTCAGGCGAATCCAGATACCCTTCTCGGTGCTTATCGCGGCCGGATTCTTCTTCAGCTTCAGCGGCACTTGTGTTTTCTCGCATCGCTCGAACGTGAAGCTCTTCAGCATATAGTACACGATCGATTTCACCTCCATCAGGGCAAAGCGTGAGCCGATGCAATTGCGTGGACCGATTCCGAACGGCAGGTACGCTCCTGGGTTGATATTGTGTCGGTTTTCCTCGCTGAATCGCTCTGGATCAAACTTTTTCGGATTGGGAAAGTACTTCGGATCGCTATGCAATCCTGAAATCGGAATAAAAATGGTACGACCCTTTTCGATCTTGAACCGAAGTCCCTCGCCATCGTCGAAGGTGTAGTCTCGGTTGCAGTACCGGTCGACTGCTGGTGCCGGTGGCCAGATGCGCAGCGTCTCCGACACTACCATGTCCATGTAGCGCATCGCCTGGACCGCATCGTAGGTCAGTGGTTTTCCCTCTAGAGACTGGTCCACCTCGCAAATTTCGCGATATAGTTGCTCCTGCACATCGGGGTGCATCGTTAGCTCGTAGCACAGGAAGCCGAGTGCGGTGGATACGGTGTCGAAGCCGGCCAGGAAGAACAGGAAGCACTGAGCCACCAGTTCCTTGTCGGACCACTGACGTGTGATCGCCGATTTGCCCACGGTCGATTCCTCTACCGTCGCAAATCCGGCATCCTTTGTGTCGACCTCTTCCTTCTGATGCCGTAGGGCTCCCTTTTTCACTTGCATCAGTATGTTGATCATATCGTTTCGCACGATTCCTTTCTCGTCACGCACTCGCATGTTATCGAGAATCATCTCGTGGAAGTGCTTACAGAGGACCGCATCCATAAGCTCGATGTTCAGCTTCAGCATTAATCGTGGCACGGTAATGAACAGCAGGAACTTGACGCTCGACATGAACGAGTTAAAATCCAGCAGCTTTTTACCCTTGGTGTAGAAATCGTTCTTCGGCTCGGTGAAAGAGTTCACCTGAATCCCGAACGCCACGGAGGCGATCACATCGTTGGCGAAGCGGGAGAAAATGTCCTTCATTTCGTACTGCTGCGTGGCTCCGTCGCGGCGCGCTTCGGCGAGAAGGTGCTGCACCATACCCTGTCCACTTTCCGACACCAGCTCGAACATCTGCCGCATCTTGCTTCCGGTGAAGGCCGGGCTGAGGGTGGCCCGCATGTCGCGCCACTTTTGTCCCCGCAGCATGAACAGCGAGTTGAGGAACATGTTGTCACTCTGCATCACATCCTTCTCATTCGGCACGAACGGTGTGTGGTCGGTGAAATAGTCAAAGTCTTTGACCGCAATCTGTTTTAGCGTTTCTGGATCGCGTATCATCAGGTTTGGTGTGAGGCAATCGTACGCACCCATTATCCTTATATTTGGACAAGTAAACAAAATACTTCATTGAGAACCACTTCAACCCTTCCACACCTGAGCTTTGAACTCCCGACAGCACTTACTTGGCATCCGGAAAGCTGTTGTACAGCACGTTAATGTGCTCCATCATGTCGCGCCGTCGGAAAAGCATGGGACCTCCACTGCCCACCAAGAAGGTAGGCTTTAGATGCGGATACGGCTTGTCGAGGAAGTACTGGTACTTTTTCTGCACATAGTAGTACACCAACGCCACTATGGCGACCAACGCCGCCACCGTTACCATGTCAACCGCCATGATGAAGCTTCCGTGCCTTTCTGTTCGGTTGCTCGTTTGGCTGCTTGCGAATTGAAACTGAGCATGGAAAGTTAAAACAACCGGCCGAAGAATTTTATTTACCACCAACACCAGCGACTCTCAGGGTGGTCTATAGATAGCATTATCAAATTGATAAGCGAAAAAAATTCTCTGTTTTAACCGTGATGGACGCTACGAGGTGTTTACACTTTTCTCATGGAAGTTATGGACAGTTTAAAAATGTCATTTTTGTGTTTTACTGAAGTCGGCATAGGAAATTTTCTTTGAGCTTTACAACAGTACCAAAAATCTTAAAAATATTCTGCACAAATAATGAAGTTTTTTCTTAAATCTACCCTCACATGAATTGCAAACGAAAACACACAACCACACGGAAAGGCAACGCGTTTTCAGTGTGGTTCCTCCATTAATCGACAACATACGTTATGATTTATTTTTGGAACATGTAGCGAAAAGAACCGATGGAACACCAGACCTGTTGGGCCATCTGACGCCGCATCCCGTTGATGATCTCACTTTTGGACAAACAATGACAGTCACTAATGGTAACAAACGCATACACATGAGCAAAGCAAACGCTGGTCAATTTTAAATGCGCGTCACAAATGTTTCGAAATCACGTTCACGTCGTTCGGTAAATAAAGCGCTTCCCAGAGACTTAAAACGCTGGAGAAAATTACAACCTATTTCAGTGCTTACCTGATGTGTGATGCGCAATTTATAAACAGCTTGCTGGATGAAGGAAAAATCGATCTCGTCGCTGCTGAACGAACTGTTGTGCGACCGTCCCGTGCCAAGTGTAACCGAGCACTGAATGAGATGCCGGACAAGTTTGCTCTATCCGTACTTCAATGAATATATCCACGGGAACGCCAAACGATGAAACATTATATTCATGCACAAGGGCCGTCATTAGTGCGTCGCCATTCAAACACGCTCACACTACTAACCGGCTTGTATTGATGTGACCTTCAACCGCGTATTCCAGCCGTGGGGGAAACCGCGGTTTTTTGGTGGTGGGAGTTAATTTTTCGGGTTTCAATAGTTACTTCGGAACAAGAGCACAGAGAGTTGAAAACTGACTCAGCATATTTTCGAATACCGTCTTATTTATCACAGTTTTCGCTCATCCGCATCCGTTGAAATTTAGCTAGTTCTCATATACTAATTACAGAGTGTCAGCATCTTGTCGTTAAACCCAACCCTAAAATTCAAGTAATGTCATCTCAAGCGCTACATATCAGAATGATCAACTTACTCCCGGTAATTTTGTCTTCATAGCAAACAGTCGAAGAATCTCCTTAGTTGCTGAGGACAGTTTCAGGACAGAATCATCGAGTCGCAACGGATTTAGTAAATAAATATTGTTTATTCTTATGTACTGGGGTATACACTAGGCTGGTGTCTCGCTAACAACTAAGTGCTCCTTGTTGATCGATCACTTTTTGCGTGATTGGAACTCCAGCCAGACACCCTTTTCTGTCGCGAACTCTGTAGATGATTTCTTCAGCTTTAGTGGAATTTGTGTCTTTTCGCACGGTAGTATACGGAAGTTCAGTAGGAGATAGTACAGCACCGCCTTCGCTTCCATCAGTGCAAACCGGGAACCTGGAGGGAAAGAAACAATAATGGATGTTGTGATCACACAGTAGAGTTTGGAGTGGCCACCTCTTCAGGAAGAGGAATAATTACCGATGCAATTTCGAGGACCTGCGCCGAATGGAAGATAGCTGCCGTTCTGAATGTTCTTGCGGTTTTCCACACTGAATCGGTCCGGATCGAATTTTTCCGGATTGGGGAAGTACTTCGGATCGAAGTGGAAACCGATAATCGGTATGAACACAACCGCGCCCTTCTCCATGGTGAACGATGTTCCCTTGCCGTCATCGTATTGGTACTCCCGAACGCATTCTCGATTCAGCACCGTGGCGATCGGCCACTTCCGGAGCGTCTCAGAGATTACGTTGTCCAGGTAGGGAAGGGCCTGGAGTTGTTCGTAGGTGAGGCTCTTGCCTTCCTCTAATGCCTCCTCGGCGCCACGGATTTCCTCATACAGTCGCTGCTGAACGTCTTCCGCGACTGCCAGCTCATGGAGAGCAAACGAGAGCGTCCAGGAGATGGTCTCAAAACCGGCGAAGAAGAAGATAAATGCTTGCGAGACGAGCTCGGTGTCGGTCCACACGCGGTCATGCGCACGGCGACCCACCTGCGACTCGTCCACCGTCGCAAACCCTTCCGCAGCCGGTTGGCCAGCCTCTTCCGCCTTCTGGGCATGTCGCAGACTGCCCTTCTTTGCCTGCATCAGCAGTTCGATCATGTCCGGTCGGAAGATGCCCTTTTCTTCGCGCGTGCGCATTGTCTCCAGGATCGTCTGGCGGAAGAATTGGTTTTCCTCGAGCGACAAAAAGTCGATCTTCAGCCGCGTCATCAGTTTCGGTGCGAAAGTGAAACCCAGCATCTTCAGCGCCTTCATCGGTGACTTCCGGTCCGTTACGGAACGGGCCATGGTGATGAACTCGTTGTTCGGATCACGGTACGAGTCCACCTTGATGCCGAAAGCGGCCGTTCCGATCACGTCGTTGGCGAAACGCTGCATCACATCCTTCATTTCCAGCTGCAGGCCGGACGCACCCCCGCTGATGGCCTTCTGCTCCTCCGCACGGAAGTGCGTCACCATCGACTGGCCACACTCGGCAATGAGGGAAAACATGAGCCGCATCTTGCTACCGGTAAAGGCCGGACTGAGTGTGGCCCGCATATCGCGCCATTTCTGTCCTCGCAGTGACACGAGCGAGTTGGAGAACAGCAAATCGTTGTGGTTGTTATCGTCCGCCTCCAAACCAGTAATCATATGGTCGGCAAAGTGGTCAAAGTCCTTCACTGTGATCTGCTTGACAACGTCTGGATCGCGCACTATATACGCCGGTTGTCGCAAGTTGAACATTCCAAAAATTCTTCACCACGAATAAAGATACATGAAGAAACTAAATTTATTTTATCCATGACGAGATCGGTGGTTGCGTAAACATAAAATATCGTGGCTACTTGGATGTCTTACCTTGAGTTTGGAAAAGCATTGTAGATGTTGCTAAAGTGCTCGAAAAGATCCACCTTCTTCATAAGCAGTGGGCCCGCATTGCCGAACAGAAACGTGGGCTTCATAAACGGGATTGGTTTGTCGGCAAAGTAGAAGTAGTTCTTTGTGAGGAATCGGTACGCCAGCACGAACAAACCGACCACTAGGGACAACGTTAGCAGGCTTATCTCCATAGCTAACTGTTTTGTAATTTCTGCACGTAAACACACACTTTGTGAACGTCGAATATTGAGATTATCTTCTGACCGCACTCAAGTTGGCTGCTTTGATCAATAGCCTGTCCTCCGAAACACTACCGACGTGGTACGCCCTTCTTCGTAGCTAAATGCGTACTGCGTTGCCGGAGCGACGATGTTCAACCTTATAAGTGACTCCATGTATCGTAGCTGCGATTCGGGTTTCAGGATGATAACGCACACTAGCTTAAAAATGCCGTACATCCCTAGATGACCAGCGTTTGTTTTTCTCTAGTTGGTTAACCATGAAGCAAATTTAATCAATTTAGTAGCTGTTTTTTCTTGCAGAACTAGCAAACCAAAGCACAAGCATTTTGTGAAAATGACATTTCAAACAGCTACCAAATAACATGAGCGATGTTATGAATTGATTGCAGCAAAAAATTGTCGTGTTGCACATGACACGATCGTTACAGGTAACACATCACGTGGAAATCGTGAGGTCACCCTTGGAACTTGAAACCCCCATAGAACGAATGGCCGACCAACGATTTGCTGTATAACATCACTTGCCACAGAAGATGCATGTTAAGGTTTTGAGAAGTTTGTGCAATATAAAACGAGAAAATTATAATACTCATTCCTCTTCTGCTCCAGCAGTGGGAGTGAGAGTTCAAAAAATCCGAACTGATTCCTATGCCGGAGGCAATTTTCTGTTGATAGCAAACAGAAGAAACGGGGGATCAAAGTATCTCCTCTCTTACTGCGGTCTGTACCATGAATGAATTATCCCAGCGCAACGGATTTAGTAAATAAATAATGTTTATTCTTAAATACTGTGGTCTACACTAGGCTGGTTTGTCGCTAAAAACTAAACGTTCCTTGCTTTGCTGGTCGATCACCTTTTGCGTGATTGGAACTCCAGCCAGACGCCCTTTTCCGTCGCGAACTCTGCAGACGATTTTTTCAGCTTCAGTGGAATTTGTGTCTTTTCGCACGGTAGTACACTGAAGTTCAGTAGGAGATAGTACAGCACCGCCTTCGCTTCCATCAGTGCAAACCGGGAACCTAGGAAAAGGGAAGAAACAATAATGGATGTTGTGATCACACGGTAGAGTTTGGAACCTCCTCAGGGTGAGTGATACTTACCGATGCAATTTCGAGGACCAGCGCCGAATGGGAGATAGGTGCCGTTCTGTATGTTCTTGCGGTTTTCCACGCTGAATCGGTCCGGATCGAATCTTTCCGGATTGGGGAAGTACTTCGGATCGTAGTGCAAACCGATAATCGGTATGAACACAACCGCTCCCTTCTCCATGGTGAACGACGTTCCTTTGCCGTCATCGTAATGGTAGTCCCGAATGCACTCTCTGTTCAGAACGAGGCCGATCGGCCACTTCCGGAGCGTCTCGGAGATCACATTGTCTAGGTAGGGAAGGGCCTGGAGTTGTTCGTAGGTGAGGCTCTTGCCTTCCTCTAATGTCTCCTCGGCGCCACGGATTTCCTCAAACAGTCGTTGTTGAACATCTTCCGCAACTGCCAGCTCATGGAGCGCAAACGAGAGCGTCCAGGAGATGGTCTCAAGGCCGGCGAAGAAGAAGATAAATGCTTGCGAGACAAGCTCGGTGTCGGTCCACACGCGGTCATGCGCACGGCGACCCACCTGCGACTCGTCCACCGTAGCAAAACCTTCCGCAGCCGGTTGGCCAGCCTCTTCCGCCTTCTGGGCATGTCGCAGACTGCCCTTCTTTGCCTGCATCAGCAGTTGGATCATGTCCGGTCGGAAGATGCCCTTCTCTTCGCGCGTGCGCATCGTCTCCAGGATCGTCTGGCGGAAGAACCGATCCTCCTCGGGCGTCAGGAGGTCGATATTCAGCCGTAACATCAGCTTCGGTGCGAAAGCGAATCCCAGCGTCTTCAGCACCTTCATCGGTGACTTCCGGTCCGTTACGGAACGGGCCATGGTGATGAACTCGTTGTTCGGATCACGGTACGAGTCCACCTTGATGCCGAAAGCGGCCGTTCCGATCACGTCGTTGGCGAAACGCTGCATCACGTCCTTCATTTCCAGCTGCAGCCCGGACGCACCCCCAGCGATGGCCTTCTGCTCCTCCGCACGGAAGTGCGTCACCATCGACTGGCCACACTCGGCGATAAGGGAAAACATCTGGCGCATCTTGCTACCGGTAAAGGCCGGACTGAGTGTGGCCCGCATATCGCGCCATTTCTGTCCTCGCAGTGACACGAGTGAGTTAGTCAAAAGCAGATCGTTGTGCCCGTTGTCATCGTCCGACTCCAATCCAGTCTTCATGTGGTCGGCAAAGTGGTCAAAGTCCTTCACAGTGATTTGCTTCGCCACGTCAGGATCACGTACGACGTACGCCGGCTGCCGCAAGTTGAACGTACCAAAAATTCTTCATATTAGAAAGAGAATGCAAGAGTTCTATGTTAGTTCTTTCTGAGGGGTACATTGGGTATTCAAGCAATAACCCTACACTTGTTCTGTTCGACTCGGATAACTTACCTTGCGTTCGGAAAGGTGTCGTAAATGTTCCTAAAGTGTTCGAAAAGATCCACCTTCTTCATAAGCAGTGGGCCCGCATTGCCGAACAGAATCGTGGGCTTCATCGACGGAATTGGTTTGTCGGCAAAGTAGAAGTAGTTTTTCGTTAAATATCGATACGCCAGCACGAACAAACCGACCACTAGGGACAACGTTAGCAGACTTATCTCCATGGCTAACTATGTTATTATTTCCGCACGTAAAGTGTGTGTTTAACGTGTGTTGTGAACGTCGAATATCGCGACGTTGTATCTCCTGACCGCCCTCAAGTCGGTTACTTAGATTATTTCCTTGTACCCCGAAACACTACCGTTGTGATGTGCCCTTCTTCGTAGCTAAATACGTACTGCGTTGCCGGAGCGTCGATGTTAAAACTTATAAGTGACTCCAGCCGGTCATCGAAACATTCAAAAAGGTAAACCGACAGCACAAACACTACCAGCCATCGTTTGGGGAGGAGATAACGAAACAAGGGCTCGGGAAGGGAATGGTCTAACGCGCGTTCAAACCAATCGGTGCTGGAACGAACGTTGGAGGATGTTCATTTTTTTTGTAATATACGTTTCTTTACTTATCTTCTTTTTCGTACATCTGTAAACACAAACCTTGCACCGTGTGTGCGTGTGCGTTTGATTGAAGTTAAATTGAGTTTTTATTCCGTTTTTCCTAATTTGGAATTTTTCTTTCTCTCGTTACAGCCGAAACCGTTCCTCCAGACAACAGCGTCCCGGCCAGTGTGTCCGAATATGGTCAATCTGGGATTGATTCTGCTTCACTTGATCTTCAGCAGCAGCATCATGAGCGGCTTCGACGTCACCATCCGAGTTGGCATCGGAATTCGATGCGCAAACAGCACCTGATCGAACTGCCGGAACAAGTTGAAGAGTTTTCCGAGGGCCCGTCGGAGGCAGACCCGCCTTCTGCCGTTCACGACGATGAGGCCAGCGGTGGTTCGTTGGGAAACGTGAGCGATGAGACGACCGAGTACACCTCCATCAGCACACTTCCGGTCGGGGAAGTACCAGCAGTGACAACTCCTTCAGGAGATGTTTTCATTGAGCGTCATTCAGCCCTGGTTGTCGCCCTACCACCATCGCCCGTGCCTCCGGTGGATGTGGAACCGACCGTGCAGCACACCCCGGCTCTACCACCCCCTCTAGAGACGGATCTAGACCGGGAGGAAGAATTGGTGCAGGCTCGACCGCGACAAACGGGTCGACGGGCGCTATCGCAACCCCGCATCGGATCCATCACCGTCGAGCGGGACGAAGCCACAAACGAGCTCATCATCCGCACAAGTGGCGTCACCGAAACGCCCCATCGTGAGGACGCCAGAGCACACTACTCAACCGAGTCAACCCGGCATCAGCAAACGCCAGCGTCCCAAACGCACCAACGTCACCATCGTTACGGAGGCGCGCCGGAGTCGGAGGAGGGCAGTTCGCTGGGGAGCTCGCGAAATCCGAGCCCGGTTTCGCTACTGTCCACCACCACCACCTACAGCTCGATCGCGTCGGCGACCGAAACCGCAGGAGACCGGTATGTGTTAGCCGCGGATGAGTCACGCACCTTTGGCGCTTCTTTTTGTGATTGATCTGCCAGCAGCCGTGGCTCAAGCACTTGCATGTTTTAGTGCAATCCTATGTACCGGGGGTTTATTTTTTGGCGACAGGGAATGACGGAGCAAAAAATTGTTCAAACAAAGCTTTCCAATAGAGGAAAGAAATCTTTTAGCATCGGTCGTTGGTAACAGAGACCTGACTTCATGTTGACTGATGGTTTGCAATATATGTCAAATGTTGCAAAAGGGGACGCAATATTTCGATAGGTTAGCACTTTCAAAAACGAAACAGCAGGAGCTGGATGAAAAATGTGAACTCCTCTCATCGAGATCATTTTAAAGTAGCTTTAGGAAATGGTAAACCGGATAACGCATTATTGCATCATGATTGCAATCATAATTTTTATTCGACAACGGTTCTTTCGGTTTTATTTGTCACGAGTTTTCCACCTTCATATCGAAGCATACATACTACGAACTTATCTTATCTTTTTCGATAACTGCTTCAATATCGCCCGCTTGGTTGACGAAAATTGCGTTATATAGCAGGAAGTATTTCGTCAGATTTGGCCAGAACTATACCGAGAAAGAATGAAGCGCTTGATAAATAATGGATAACATGTGAACCGACTGGAGGGGGTGAGGTAATCCTCAGTTCCTGTCCAGCAAGCATAAAGTTTTTGGATATGGTTGTCGCAATCAATGTTTGTCGAACAGATATAAACCTGTCTCTCAAATAAATGGGCAATTGGTCTGCCAATTTTTCCATTGTCACCTTTTTCCATGCGCTAGAAAGGTTAATGGACTGGAAAGCATCATTGTATTGTTACTTTTTCATGAAAACTCGAATACACTGAACAAATATTTAGTGTTTTATACTTTCGAATGTTAATGTTATCGATTTCTGCCGTATTTTTATTCATAAAAATGCTTTGTACTAATTTTGTTGTGATATTTATGATAGGGAACTTCTATTACTTTGATTTGTATTTCCTGTTAAAATCACAGGACGTATTTTTGGAAACTCGTTTTGGAACAAATAGTTTATCTCATAACAATCCACGCGTTCGTAAGGTATGAATAATTTAGAACGAACATTGGTCTACATGGCCACCGAGTCCTTTGCAAGGTACCATAGCTTTCCCGTTTGGAATAACCCTGCATAGCATCAGGTTTCCATCGCAACCGCTATCAACAAACTGCCTATGAAGTCGTGGCACACTTTTCTGGTGCATATTGACATTTTCCTTACTGCACCTTGGTGTGTACCACGGCTAGTCGTCGGTGTCCGTGTGCGGAGTTTTGTTTTTCATGTCGGTTGGCGTGTGGCCTAATAGTGGCCTCTACCAAAAACTTTACCACCTGAACCTGACCTAGTCCTTGGCATTGGCGCAGTTGAAGATGTTCTACAACGGTGTGAAGAATCCGTTTTCTTCGTTACTTTTCGATACGTAATGGATACTTTTGTCAAGTGTGTGCACCGTGGAAGACGATTAATTATGGATGTTTTTTTCTTGTGCGTTGCAGGAGCCACCATCATTCGATGGAGCAGCCTCGCGAGGGAGCAGAAAACACTGGTGCATCGGCGGGAGGATCTGCGCAGGAAGTGGCTACCATCACTAGTTCCAGCTCCGCCAACAGCAGGAGGAACCGAATGTCCTCCAGTACGGATGGCCAACGACGGAGTGGCTCTGCGGTGGCCTCCAGTCGAGCGGCGGATGCGAGCGTACCCATTGGCAACTCGTCTTCCAGCACGGACGACCAGCTGGAGGACGAGTCGGAACTGGAGACGGCACAGCGCAGCAGCCGGCGGAACGATGGCCGACCGAAGGCACGGTGGCCGCATGCCATTTCGCGCCCACTCGCGACCACCTTCTGCACGCTCGGCCTGTTCAACATCTCCCGGTTCGCCGTTTTTAGCGTGCACTTCGGCGCCAACTTTGTGGTGCAGTTTCTGATATTCTCGCTCTTCTTCGGCATACCGATGATGTGGCTGCAGATGGTGCTGGGGGCGCGCATACGCGGCGGCCCGGTGACGATGTGGCGCGTCAGCCCGATCTGCAAGGGCATCGGGATAGCGCTCCTGTTGGCCCAGGCGCTCATCACGCTCTACTCGGCCATCTCGCTCGCCTGGGTGCTCGTGTACTTCCGGGACGCGTTCATCACGCACAACGAAAAGTATCGCTGGCAGGAACGGTTCGAGGCGTACCGGGGTATCGGGCAGGGGGGCAATCAATCCTACCGCCTGCCGGACACGGTTGCGGACTACTTCAACGGTGTGGTGCTGCAGCGGTATCATCTGATCTACCAGCCGGGACCGGCCAATCCCACCTTCGACACCGGTGCCGGTCGTGTGCTTCCGCGAGCGATCTCCGGCATCGGGGCGATCCGGTTCCAGCTTGCCTTCAACATGGCCATCGTGTGGACGCTGGTGTTCATCGCGCTCTGTCGAGGCATCCGGTCGCTCGGGAAGGTCGTCATTGGACTGTTTATCGTGGCGCTGCCCGCCCTGGTGGCCGCCTGTGCGAAGCTGCTCACGTTCATCAACTACGACAGCGTGCAGAGCATCTTTCCGGCCACGAACTGGCAGGAGTTTTTCCTTAACCCGATCAGCTGGACGTGCGCCGCGCAGGAAGCGTTCCTCACCTGGGGCCTGCTGGGAGTGTCCATTTATGCGCTCAACTGCCGAAGCAACCGGAAGGGCAGCTGCAACGTACGCACCAGGCGCGAACTACGCCGGGACGCGTTTGTGGTTGCGTTCGTCACACTCGCTGGTCTCCTGCTGGCGGCAGTCCTCGGAAGTGCGTGCGTGCAGATACTCAGCAGTCGGGGGTACTACTATTCGCCCGGATCTTACGGTAAGCCAACGAGAGAGCACACGAAACAAATCGATGTGAAACGTTCACGAAACGCTTGTGGTATTTTCAGAGCATCTCGGCACGAATGTGTTCCTGCGCAGCGGCGGTAACCAACCGATTCCATCGCAGCACAGTTCCATGAACCCGAACCGGTGGTTTGTCCGCTACTCGACCGTCGTCGGTGAAAGTTTCCGGCGCACGCGTGAAGAATCCGAGTCGGGGTACCAGGTGCTGCGGCTCGTAACGGAACTGCTTCCGGCCGCGCTGGCCGTCGCGTCGCCCGAGCGCATCCAGCCGATCTGGGGACTGCTGGCTTACCTGGCGCTACTGCTGTTCGGCGTTGGCCAGCTGTGCGTCATGTGGAAACCGATCGCCGGGGCCATCGGCGATGCACCGTCCTCCATTCTGCTGAGCTGCGTGACGGGGCTGCTGCTCGGAATGCCGCTCGCGACCGAGGGTGGCATCAACATTGTGCACTACCTTGACACGATCCTCGGTGCGGCCTGGTGGTTGCTCCTTCTCTGGATCGGTCACATATTGGCCCTGTTTCTCGTCCGCGGTCGACCGTTTACAAGTGAGTCGAAGTCGATCGTGCTCCCTAAACACTAGAATACATTGCTTTGAAATCTTGCCCGAACACTATTTAACGCTAGAGGTCTTTGATGTGATTATTTTTTTAATGGTGGCTGTTAGCGCTGCTATTACTTAAATCAAAGGAACGCTGTTTTACATCTAAGAAGGCTATGATTAAGAAATTGAAGAGTAGAGTACTCAGTCGCAAAAGAGAAGAGAAGCGGAACAGACTATTAGAGCTATACTATTTTTTAGTTTTTGGTTTGATAGAAGTTTGCTTGAAACAAGTTTTTGATTGAAGTGAAATTTGATTGAAATGTAATTTAAAATAAACTACTTAAAAACGTTGTCGTCAGTTGAGAACATTAAAGAAAACGATAGTCTCAACAGAGGCATTATGTATTTCCTATCTGAATTTACATCTACATTTTGATAGTTTAAAGTAGAAAGGAACCCCGATTCGATGTTTTTCGCTTTACACTGAGCTAGCGGAATGATGGAAAGACGCAACAAAAAACATAAAACGCCAAAAGATGGTCAACAAATATGCTAAAGAGTAACTGTTTGTGGATCATAATAGAGTGTTCGAAAAGACCACTGGAAAGCACTCGGGCAAGATTCCAAAGCAATGTACTTTAGTGTTAAGAAAAGCCTATCATTCTTTTGAGAAAATATTCATCCGTTTTCGAGATATTCAAAACGAAAAATTCCTTAGCTTCGGATTCTAGTGTGAAACGACACGTAACTCACAACATTCCCGTCCATCCACAGGTGACATTCTAGTCAACGACCTACAGATCCTGCAGTCGTGCTCGGCATTCGTTGCTTTTGCGTGGAACTTTCTGCTTCCGATCGGGCTCATCTTCCTGTGCATCATCCAGTACCGGCTATCGAACAGTGCCGCCCTCTTCAACTGGCCGTCGACGCCCAGTTCGAACGGCCCGGGGCAGTTGGGTAGCTACTGGCCGCTATGGGCCCGCCAGGTCGGTGGCTTCGTGCAGGTGAGCTTCCTCCTGCTGGTGCCGATCGTGATGGTGGTGCAAATCTATCGCTACCTCTGCAGTGGTCCGCCGGATATATTGGATGTAAGTAACCCGTCCTAGGGAGGAGTATTGTACGGTTAACCTAAAACCCCTTCCATTTTTCCCGATAGCGTGTCGATCTTCTACTTCGACCACCGGTGGATGGTGACACTAGCAATCCGATTCGAGCGATTCACTCACGTCGTCCTGCCGTTTCTACGGCGGCGCAGCAAACCACAGCAAATGGAACTAGAAACTCTTCATCAGCTGCCCAGCGCGACGGTTCATCGTCCGATCGAGCCGTTTCTCTTTCGTTGGACTCTCGTGGACCACGCGATACTGAGGATGCACCGCCAAAGTACACACCACCACCGTCCTATACGACGGCAACGGGCGCTCGCATTGCGAAGATGCTACGAAATAGCATCCGCCGGAGCGTTCGTCGGATAATGGGAGAAACAAGTGGAGCGGGCGCTACCGGAGGTGCAATCGGATACAGCCGACAGCGGGCAGCTCTTCCGCAAACGACCATGGAACAGTGCGATCAGTCGCTCGGTGCGAACCCTTCGTCCGGCGGGGAACTACCACCACCGGACTATTGCTCCGTGCTGCAGCAGTTTGGTGGTGTACCCACGACGCTGGAAGGGCCGACAACTGCCCTGGAGCTCGCAAGACCACCACGAGCCTTGTATAACTCTTCAACGCTCGGCAGCGGACGACGGCATCGTTCGCTGATCGCACATGCAGACGCAAATGCTTCACACGACCAACAGATCCAACCCCTAACGGCATCGGATGTACGCCAGATTCTTCGACCAGCCACCATCGGTGGGGCAACGGCAGCACCACTGGCTCCGGCGTCTCCCCCAGGCTTTACGCAAACCCTACGCAACACTCTGCTGCGCCGAGGGCACTCGATGGAGAATCTCGTCCTGGCCGCAGCGCCAATCGGCGACTCGAGCATTATCACGCTCAACTGTGACGAAAACGATGGTGAGGCCGAGGGCGATGGAAACAGACGCCAGCGCAGTGGCATCGGTAGGGACTCTGTGATATAGGGCGATCGACCGGATAAAGTGATAACCAACTACAACCCCAATCCGGATGTCATGGTTGGGAATGGTTCACAAAGAAAAAGTTGAAGAAAATTATTTTAAAAGCTTAAAAGATGTTGACGATACGCCTCAGCTATGATACTTTACTGCGAGTATGTTCGGTTTGTGGTAACACGAACCAGCATGGGTCATTTCCACCATAATATTTCCCACGTTTCCCACGTTTCATAAAGATAAAATGTCGGCCTATTGATTCCTAAGTAAGATGTACATTTTTGGTTTTGAAAAAGACGACTGCTTAGCCACGATCTGCTTAAATTTTGTTTTTATAAACATTCACAAGATCGGTATTTTGTTTGATCAAATTTTCCTTATTGTGTGTTTTGTACACTTATGCATGTTTCCTACGAGTGGATCAACATTATCCTGTAACCATGTCTATAGCTTAGTTTCTATTTGCTCCTAACAAACTTCTGTATGAATCGGATTAAAACCCAACACCGTCCTGCTTCGCCATCGTTCGAAGCTCCGTTGCAAGTGGAAGGAAATACTCAACTTAGTATTTATACAACGTACCGTAACGTAAAGATTGCAGTTGAAGTATATAACATGGAAGAGTTACAATCCGTGGTAACAAGGTACTACTACGTTAAATGAAACAATGTTTCAACGATAAAAAAAAAACTGCTAAAGGTAGATTGTAGGAAACTAGTTAGGAAGATATTTAGATCGAATGCATCGTCATCACAGCGCGCCGAGTTTAAGCAACACAAACACAACAGACACAGAACTGTAGATAGTAGCTGGATGCTAGGACGTATGATTGATTGATTTCTACAATTGACAAAGTGCACTTATCTCGTTTACGTTTAGTTTCTAAGCCGAAAGGAGTCGTGTTTGACTGATCAAAGCCTTTTCTTTATGCCGGTAGTACGTTAACGCTCGATCGTATCGGAGACGACGTGATCGTCAGCCTACTTGGCCAACTAATTACAAACGCAATTTATAAAGAGTTAAACTTCAATAAAAATATTATTTATTTTCTCACTCAAAGGAATCGATTTTTTCCGTTTTTCCAACGACCGAACATAGGATTAAGTCATTAAGGCTCAACGCCTACTGCTGGAGAGAGTGTTAACAAACAAAATTTGAAGATAATGAATGATTTATTGAAGAAATTATATTATCAGTTACATGAAATAATTATCAGGCTGGTAAAACAATAAAAATAACATAACTCATTTAATTATTGCAGCCTTACATCAATGCCTTAAAAGCACTGTATGGTGTTCGATAACCGGTTAAAGTATCGTTAAATCCTTCATGGCATACACATGCAACTACAACAGCGTAAGTAGCATTGAAGATTTAAGCATATGCCTGTTGAAAGATTCTACGTTACGTTTGTGTTATTGGACAATTCTTAAAAATATGATAAACATGGTTTTTATATCTTCTGACGTCACAATATAAAGGGTATGTATAAAGTTCGAATACACTTTAAAAATGCGATAAAAATGGTTAAATAGAAGACAAGATTTTAGGAAGCGTATATTGAGACCTTTTCTGACATATTAGCAGGGAGCACAAGCACGGCAAGCACCTGGTTCGGCGGCATCTCGTCCCAGATCTTGGAAATCAGCCTCATAAGTTGGTCCATAGTGCTTATTTGATCGCACTGCCGATCATTTTGGACATTGTGCGACTGTTTTAGGACAACGAGTTCCTTATCATAAAACACGAACTCCTGACCTGCGTGCCACGAAAGTAACAGTTTGGCTCTTACCAACCTCTTCTTCATTGTAGCCTCCGTTACCCCGTGAACCTTGCGTTTCTTGGCTAAAATGTATCCGTGGCCCTTCGTCATGATGATTTGGGGGTGTCCATGGCGCAGAGGTAGCGCTAGAAAACACAACGACATAGGTGTGGGATCGAATCCCGAGTCTGGCCAATTCTTCTTCTTGGTTTAACGACCTCTTGGTCATGTCTGGACCCGTGTAAAGGGCTTACAAGACTTTTTTCCTATGCGTACATCGATAGCCAGTCCTCTCGTACAGGGGATATGGAGCGACGCACCTACAGCACGATGAAAAGTTGCATTCGATCTTTGTATACACCCTTTATTGTGTTTAATAAGGCATTCGCATTCGATTAAATGGTTTTAAACCATTTATGGATGTGGTTTTTTGTAGGTAAAACAGAAAACAGCTAGTCAAGAAGAGAGCATAAAACGATAAGTAGCATAACTATTCCTTGAGTCTGCTCAAGGCAATCTTGGCGGCGGCCCGTTTCGCGTCCTCCTTGTTCTTCCCGAAGCCGTACACTTTCAGGCGCTGGTTGCGCAGCGAGTAGGTGAGCTTTACCATCACCACCTCGTCCTCCACGCGCGGTGCACTGAAGTGTGGGTTCGCATCCGGATGCTCGTGCAGCTGGCGCACCACCTGGATCGGGGTTTCAAGCGAGAAGTTGGTTATTTCGTCGCGCAGCAACCGGTAGCAGACGCGCCACACCACGTCCAGGTTTTTGCCGCAGTCGAGATAGACGGCGCCGATCAGCGCCTCGAACACGTCGCCCAGCACCTTCGGCACGTCGACGTACTCGACCAGTGGCGTATCGCCCTCCTCGCACAGCAACCGCACCCAGTCACCGATCCGGTTGTGCTTGCGTCGCTGCACCGCCACGAAGCGGTCAATCGCGGTGGTCAACATCGGCGACTCGGAGAGAATGTAGCGATGCAGCTCGTAACGCACGAGCACGCACGCCAGGTTGACGTTGTTGACCAGCGCGGACCGGAGGTCGGTCAGCTGACCGGGGGACATCGACGGGTTGCGCTCGTAGATGTACAGCGTGACGAGAAAGTCGAGCACGGCGTCCCCGAGGAACTCCAGCTGCTGGTAGGAGCCGGTCAGGTGATTGCCGCTGTACGTGGCGTGCGTAAACGCCTGCAGCAGGTAGGTCCGGTTGCGGAACTCGTAGTCCAACACGCGCTCTATTTTGCCCGGTGCACACAGCATCTGATCGATCTTCAACCGGTTCGGTCCGTGGTAGTCGACGATCGGATACTGGTGGTTGCGCAGCAGCTGCGCCACGTCCGCCTCCTTCGGAATGATCCCAAAGTGGGCCAGCACCCGGAACGAGCGCTCATAGCCGACGGTTTTCACGCACACTCCCAGCAAGGCCTCCATCACGTCGGCCACCGCCTTATCGGAAATGTTCACTTGCTGCAGCACGCTCTGAAGCGTCGAGCCGTACGGTTTTTCGTTTTTCTCGATCAACGGCAAGAAGCGATCGATGGTGGAGGGCTTCACCACACCCGATCGGATCTCTTCCTCGCTCAGCTCCAGCTTGTAGAGCAAGGCCGGTGATTCGTTCGCCTCGACCATGGGCTGCCGGACCGGCGCTGGGACGACCGAGAGTGGTGGCACCCAGTCGTTCTTCGGATCGAACGGATACACCTTGATCATACCCGGTAGCCCGTACAGCATGGCGCAGTAGAGCAGATTGCGGTTGCTCACGATGCGTCCCTTGCAGGTCGTCAGGTAGCCTTCGTGCCAGGTGTCGTGGCTCGCCAGGATATACACCGAGACGGCAAACTTCAGAAACGCGTCCCCAAGCAGCTCGAAGCGCTCCAGATTGAACACGTCACCGGAGGACTTGGTGGTGAGTGCCTCCAGAATGTCCGCCTGCTGCAGGCACACGTTGGCGGTACTTTCCGGCTTGAGTTGCAGCACGTGGATTACTCCGGGCTTCCGAACCCATCTTCAATCGCTTGCGGTGTTGTTGACGACCCTACCGACGATCCAACCCGGTCCGAACCGGCCTCTGATACCGCTTCCTCGAGCTCCAGCTGGGCAAGATCCTTCTCGATGTTCGTCTCCGTTAGCGAATGATTACTTTCGACGGCAAGTCTCTTCGCTTCACCGCCGTACTTGTTCAGGAAGCTGCAGTAGTAATCGATGTCGATCCGGCTGGCATTATCCCAGTGGCGCTCCAGATCGATCGGCTCCTCGCTCTCCTGCCATGGAAACTCGATCCGATCGTACACTGACGCATCGCTGTGTATTTGCACCAGAAGCTCCCGAAACTGCTCCGTGTTCAACTTATTACGCTCTTTATCCTCATCGTCCTCCTCGAGCTCGTCATCGTCGTCGTCGTCGTCATCTTCGTCCTCATAGTGACCACCTTTGGCGGCTAGCTTTTGATCCACCCTGTTGAGCAGTAGATCGCAGCGTAGGTCCTGCGGTCGCTCGCTGTACTCTCGCTGTCCGACGTTCGCGTTCGTGGCCAGATCCACCCGGATACTTTCGGCAAGCAGCAGATAGTGGATACGATGCAGCGCGCTCGGCAGAAGTGTCGCCTTCAGCCAGTAGTCGGCCGGGAACTCGAAATTGTGCACCAGCTCCGGGATGAGAATCTCCTGGAACTCCAGATGCTTCGTTCTCGAGCTGCTCCCTCCGTCCGCCTCCTGGCCCGGGTGCAATCGGTTCAAGCTGGTCGAGATGCCTTTCACCTCGATCAAGAACTGATCGTCGCGACGAAATATCATCTGATGGTGCTCGGTGGCAAAGTAGTCCTCGAATGACGCAAACCGCTCGTTCGGGAACGGTGTGGATGGGGTCATATCCTCCCGCACGCGCACCACCACATAGTGCTGGTCCGGATCGTGTTTGTACCACGGATGAATGACGCGGTGCAGGTAGCGTTCCGGCTCGAAGCGTAACTGCTGGCGGACGCGTGGGCTTGCTTCGGTCGCCGGCCGAAGGTAGGGGAACTGTTCGATCAGCTTCCAGTCGATCGTTTCCGAACCGAGCAGCGGCACGATGAGGAAACCGTTCTCCTCCGGATCCACGTCAAGCACGGTGAACCCTTTCCACACCTTCAACATATCACGGAATATCAGCAGATGGAAGCGCTGCAGCAACGTCAGCTGCCCCGAGCCGGAAGCGAGTGTGACACGCAGCGGTTCCGGAACCAGCTCCACCCGGATTCCGCCGAGCGTAACGAACAACTGCATCTGCGCCAACGGCGGCAACGGTTTGCGCGTCAGTATCCCAAAGTTATTGGGCGACGTAAACAAATCCTCCAGCACCTTCACGTGTGGGTAGCGGACACCGGCCGCAAAGTGGGCTTTAACGCGCAGCACGTACACGAGACATTCTTCCCCGTCCGCTCGAGGTGTGCAGTCGATGGTTTCGCTTGGATAGCGAATTTTATGCGCCCGAACATTCTTGGCCGTCCCTGCTACACGGGGATTTTTCTCTGAAACCAGCGAAAAGTACGATGGACAATTGATTCCTGACTACGCGCCTTGGCAGCCTCACCTGGTTCGATTTGTTTCCAGTGCTGGAAGTACTTTTCACTCAATTCCTCCACCTTGTGCACGCTACTGATGGGAAGCAGATGGTCGTTGAGCTCGCCGGCTTCGTACAGCTTCTTGCACGCGTTGAACGCGGCGGACTGTCTGGCCAGCTTCATACCCACCACCGTCTGCCCGTAGATCGTTTCGCGGACGGAGGATTGCAACGGCAGCTTAACGCTGACGTAGAACTTGCCACCGACACCATCGTGCCGTTCCCATGTGGCGTTCGAGCCCGTGAACAGATCCCGTGGCATACTCATGCAGTAGCGATTGAGCAGCTGCAGCGAGGACAATGCGTCCAGTTTAGCCCCGATCGGGGTGTAGAAGGGCGGAATGATGTCGTCCAGGAGCTCGTTGCGAACGTCCTGCTCCAAGGGCAACGGGCGATCGATCGTTTTGCCGACCAGTTCCTAGGAAAAGAAGAAAAAGAGAGCATTTACAGCCGGGCGGGGACTCTGCGCGAGAAAGCCAAATAATCTGGAATTACCTTTTGCAGTTCCTTGCTTATGTCACCGTAAAGTTTAATACGGTTTAGAAAATCAGACTTTTGCGTTTCCGGCACCATCATAAGGTATTTGCTGGTTTTCATGCGTGCCCGCCCTTTCGACTGCATGTAGGAGACGTACGTTTTGATCATATCGAACATGATCACCGTGTTGCACATCTGCAAGTCGATGCCTTCCTCCAGCACATTCGTTGCAACCAGCACATTCAGCTTATGCTTGCGAAAGTTTTCGATGACCTACGAAATGGAAGCGATAACGCAAGCGATAACTCGCAAAACACGTATCGTAATGTTAGCATGTTCCCTTACCTTCCGGTTCTGCTTTTGAGTGATAATTTCCTCAATCGATTCTTCCATCGTCGCATTCCGGCCCACGATAAACTCGGGTGTAATGATAGGATTTAATGATTGCTCCTTCACCATATTCCTGAAGTACACCTTTATCACGTGGTACAAAACTTTCGCTGTAAAGCGCTGTTCCACAAACACCAGCGACTGCCTTTTCACATCATCCGTTTGTTTGTACTCGCCCTCGAGGAACTGAATTAGACGTCGGACGCGATGGCTGGAAAATTGTAGCACCTGCTGCTCCACACTGTAGCCCTCCATAGCGGATGCCAACATCTGGCGAATAGTCTCGCAAACTGCAAGCAATGAGAACGAAACACAATTTCAGTGAGACTTCATTCCGGAAGAAAGTCCTTCAAAATACGATACTTACACCGGATTGCATCGCGCATCACTACGCGTGCCTTATCGCACTCCGCCGAACGTTTGGCGAGCTCCAGCTGCACGATCACTCCCAGAATGGCTAGGGATGCCGGAAACACGCCGAGAGCCTGGAGCTGTGTCATAAAACTCTTTACGGCTTTCTGTACCTCTTTGATCGGCTTAGCGCGACCCTGACGCAACGTGGTAAGGGAGATCGTTTTGTAGTTAGACAAATGTACGGCTTCGAGGCTTTTCACGTAGTTAGCGGCTAGTTCGGCGCAAAGCCTTCCGACTGACAGCATAGTAGGCAGCGTATAGAAGATGACGACTTCATTCGGGTCCGTCGAGAAACTTCGCACATGCTCGTACTTTTCGTAGTTTCCCACCGTCGCTATGGTCGCGTTGAAGGTGTTTTCAAGGCGCTCCAGCTCTTCCGGTACCAAGTAGGCGTACTTCAGCTCCTTGAACAGTAGGGTCCCGGAAAGTCCAACGATTCGCGGCCGCATGTCGCTCGATACCGTTATCATCTCTTTCATGATCGCGTGCATGGGATGTTGTCCGACAGCACGGTGGCATTCGTCGAACACGATGAGGTTAATGTTAACCGGGCTAAGGTAACCGTGTCGAAGTACGTCGAGCAGAATCTGCGCGGTGCTGACAAAAATCTACCGGAGATCAAAGGAACCAGGTTGAAATAAATGATTTCACGGGCAGAAACGGTTCTACGTGAACCCTACCTGAACGTCAGCGAATTCCTTCTTCCAGCGGTCTTCCTTCCAAGCGTCCACATTCACCTCGCTCGTGTACAGCCGTACGTTGAACGGCATATGCCGGGAGAAGAACTGCGCTTGCTGCTTGGCCAGCGCGATCGTGTTTGCAACAAAAAACATGCGCTTTCCACCTTCCTCCACCGACGACTGTAGTTGGTAGCTCTTCTCTTTCATCACCATCAGGGCGATGTGGGTCTTGCCGGCACCGGTTGGCAGAAAGATGAGGGTGTTTTTCGTTAGGCAGATGTTTTTCATCTCAACCTGGTAGTCCCTCGGGACAAATTCCTCCGACGGTTGCTTGTTCTATTACACGATGAAACAATTAGTACAAATATAAATAATTTGCAATATGTGGCCGCCGGAAAACAAAACTTACCGTTGCTAACATGTTGGCGGCGTTATGCGACTGCTGCTATTGCATCAGCTTTTCCAATTCCGAGTGGCCTGACGATGCCACAGCTACTGCGATCAGCAAACTGCAAAGCCGATAATTGAATATAGCTGACGTGACTAAATGGCACAACATTCAAGCTCGTGCGATATAAACAAACAACTTTGTTGCTGGCCCTTTTATTCGTTCCGCATATAATTCGGGCCTTTACAAATCACGACACGAAAGAAGGGGAAGAACACTCTCCCCGCACCAATGATTCATCCGCACTTCAACTTTATCGAACTGCTGTTGCATGCAGTCTATTGATGCAGGCACATGCCGGTACTAAACCACCTTTGTTACTGCATTCCAAACAAGATAACACGAAACACTTGGTAAATTCAAATTGTTTTCAGCAAACCTTGGTAGCTACGGTTTGTATAATCAAACAGGTTGCTCTATAATGTTGACAACGCGTGTGACAGACCGATGACAGCGAGCAAGGTGTCTATTATTCCTACGCGTATATACACCTTGTCCTACGGGGCCGTTCACTTGACTCGCCTCTGTGACGCTTTGCAAGCGCATTCTTGTCGACGAATCGGCCCGAAGCAGTCGTGTGCGGTTTACGTAGTGTTCCTCCTCGCGTTCATGCGTTCCAACCTGCACTCCGCCCCTCCGCCAAAAGCAACTTCTTCGCAGGGAAAAGGTGTAGAATCAAACATGGTGGTGCACGAGCAAAGTGTTCTTTTTGCTCGGTGATACACAGTTAGGTTCGCGAAGAAACCACGCACAGAGTATCCTTTCCCCCGGAGTGATTTACATCTGTAGTTTGTGTTGTTTGAAAACGAAATCGCGTGCCTTTTGAATCGATTCTTTCGCCATCGTTCGACGAAGACGCGTTTGTTGAAGTCATTCAACTTGCCACGGAAAGAGAGAGGCAGTGCAAGTGTGCGCGAGCGAGTAAGAAAGCCAGCCCAACGACGACCCGTCGCGGTAGAACCGTTTTGATGTTGGTTCTCCTCGCGCATTGTGCAATTGTGTTCTAGTGCGTAAAATGGAAGAAGAGCGTTTGTAAGATGAACGCTGTGTGAATGGTCTATTGCTTGCTTGCCCTCCGCGTCCCGCCCTCGATTGTGTAGTGAAGAATCTCATTCACCTGTCGATGCATTCGTTTCGCCCGTGACACTACGGTTACGGCGTATGCGTATAGAAGACGCAGCAACTTCAATGGAAAAGAAAGGAGCTTGTTTTTGAACGAACAGTGAAAGAACGGACTGGGAGGGGAAAAAAAATCTGACCGACATATTTGCCAGCCCCACGACAGTCCATTTCTCCAGCGCAAAATAGCTAACTGTAAGAGCCGGTTTTTCTTTCGTTTGTTTCACCGTCCACTAATACAACCGCGCCGTGTATATGCTGCAGCGCGCGGCGGCAATCCGTCATTCGCGTCGATATGCAACCGTAGAAAAAAACCATTCACCGACCGGGAAAAAGAAAGGAATGTCTAGAATGATGTAAAGGAGCAAACACTCTGTTGGGTTGTGTGGAAAATTGTCATTAGTTGCGGTGTTTTCGACGGAGTAGGTACCGAAAATAAATCAAATCGTACCCCCGACACAACAGTGGCTACTTTGTTTCGCGTGTTTTCGTGTGCCTTTGTGTGTGCATCGCATCCTTCCATGACGTTGACGGAACGGCGTCAGCAAAATCCACCGGGAGCACCTCGATCATCTCGATGGGCACGACGACGATGATGGAAACGGAGTCGATCAAATCGGAACCGGGCAGTAAAAGTCGACGATCGAGAGGTGGCGGTGGTAGCGGGCAGCAGAATCTTACCCAGCAGCAGCAGCAGCATAGTACACTTGGATCGCACCGGACACGACACTCGCATCGGAGTAACAACCATTCGCGGAGCAACAACAACAAGCGCCCCGATATGGCCCCGTTTCAGACCAGCGTTAACCTGGGCGAGGATGGGCGGGACGGGCAGGAGATCATTGAAGTTTCGATCCTGCCGCAGGACGAAACGTGGGGTGACAACACGACGGCCATCACGGGCAACACGTCCGAGCAGAGCATCTCGATGGAGGACGTGAGCTACTTTCAGATGGCGGACGACCGGGGGGTCGGGTTCGCGTGCCAGCGGTACCTCGAGCGGGGTCTCTCGGTGCTGCTGTGTCTGGTCGCGTTTGTGAGCCCGTTGGTGATGGTCGTGCTGCCGAAGGTCGGTCTCTTCCCGTCCGCCTTTGAGAGTCTCGAGCTGACACAAACGGAGCGCCTGCAGTTGCTGGCATGTAATGCGGAGTGCAAGGGTATGCTGGTGTCGCTGGCCGCCCGCCTGTTGCTGCTTGCGATCGGCCTTTGGGCGCTGTTCTTCCGCAAACCGATCGCCACAATGCCACGGATCTTCCTGTTCCGCTCGTCGGCGCTAGCGCTCGTGCTGATCGCGTCCTTCGCCTACTGGCTGTTCTACATCGTGCAGGTGAACGAGGGCGCCCGGGCCATCGTGTCCGGCTCGTCGGTGGTCGACTACCGCACGCTGGTGGCGTACGCGACCAGCTACTGTGACACGCTGCTGTTCGTGCACTACGTGGCGGTTGTGCTGCTCGAGATCCGCCACCTGCAGCCGATCTACCACGTGAAGGTCATACGCAGTCCGGACGGGGAGTCGCACAACTACAGCATCGGTCAGCTGAGCATCCAGCGGGCGGCCGTGTGGGTGCTGCAGCGATACTACACCGAGTTTACCATCTACAACCCGTACCTCGAGCGGCTTCCGGTGTCGAAGGCGCAACGCAAGGCGGCCGCCGTGTCCTCCTTCAAGTACTACGACGTGGACGGCGCTACGCCGGCCCAACAGCACAGTCAATCCCGTGCCGTCCTGGCAGCACACGCTCGCCGTCGTGACTCGTCCCACAACGAACGGTTCTACGAGGAGCACGAGTACGAGCGGCGGGTGAAGAAGCGTCGGGCGCGCTTGGTGACGGCGGCCGAGGAAGCGTTCACGCACATCAAGCGCATGCAGCAAGCCCAGGTGTAGTGAACGCGTCCCAGCAGGACGGTGGTCAGGGTGGTGTTCCACCGCCCGCCATCCCGCTCGATCCGCAGGAAGCGGCCCAAGCGATCTTTCCGTCGATGGCGCGTGCACTGCAAAAGTACCTGCGCGTCACCCGCCAGCAGCCCCGGCACACGGTCGAGTCGATCCTGAAGCATCTCGGGCACTGCCTCAAGCACGACATGTCCCCGCGCGCCTTCCTCGAGCCGTACCTCGTCGAGGCGCCCGTCCTGCAGAACGACAAGGAGCGGCGGCACAACCACAACTGGTCGCTCATCTGCGACGAGCTGCTGTCGCGGCCAATCTCCGACGGCTGCACCTTCCAGCTGATCCAGAACGACGTCTCGCTCACCGTCGCCATCCACCGCATACCGCACTTCACCGTCAGCGAGGAGGTGGTCGATCCGAAGTCGAACAAGTTCGTCCTCAAGCTCAACTCCGAGACGAGCGTGTGACCGCGTGCGGTACGCAAGGCCCGAGCCGCATCCCCGGCACCCCCCGGCCCGGCCGCGGCAAACCGGGCGGAGATTTTGCACCAGCTGAACCACCTACTCGTCACCGGTAAGCGCCGGAATCGAAAGATTCAGGATCGTCTGGTATAAAGGGGGAGCAGCGACGACCCCCGAACAACCCAAAACACGGAACTATTCTTAGGTAGCGTCATAAGTTAGGTAGCATTTGTCCCGTACACGTTCGGTTCCTGATCATGGGCGGGGGTGTATTGAAAGTATTTAAATTTAATTCCAAACTCAGCCCAAGGTTAAATGAACCTTGATCTTTCCGCCGCAGGGCGGTATAATTATTGATCGGCACAAAATTAGAAGTTAGTTAAGCCGTTTGCCGTGTGCGTTTTCATGTGTGTGTGTTTGATTTTGATCACCCTGAAAGGACACTTTGGTGATGAAAGGAACGAACGATCGAGGGACGTCGGGACCTCATCGACTAGCTTAGGTATTAACTCGAAAGGGGAAGTTAATTATGTCGCGTGTAAAGTTTTCGAGGGGTTCTGAAGAAAACGCTAGCGAACACATTAACGGAACGCAACAGGCCGCCCCAAGCCGCCAATCAATCCCCCTCCCAACCACCACCACCAACAACGTGGGTCTTGCTTTTTCTCACTCGCCAAAGAGACGGAAGTAGCCGAAATGCTTGAGGAAGCCTCTCCACCCAGTTGTTAGATTATAATTTGCGGCGTTGGGAAGGAATCGACCTACCGGAAAAGGGAAAGGAAGGTTGGGTGAGCTACGGAAGAACGCTCATTCGATCGTTTTTCCTTCCGACGTACGTAAACACAACTCCATTCTCGCACAAATCTCGTTTCGACTCCTGGGCGTCCCTCGTAATCCCGCCCTGGGATGGGGAAGGCGTTTCCGCTGTGATCCGTAAACTAAACATACACATCACAAAAACATCACAAAGCGGTGACCGGAATGGCGCCCTAGACTCCGTCGGGGTTCTGGATGTGCCACCCAAGCCGCGTGTCAGCCCTGCACGGATCGATTACGATAGAGAAGGCGCACATTGGACCGCCACCGCCGTCGCACTAATGAAGACGACCCTACAAGCAAAAATGAACACTTTCCCCATAGAAAATGACAACTCCAAAAGGATTACCGGTCTCGCTCCAAGTTCAGAAGTTTGGATAGGCGCTCCAAGTTTTGAAATGAACTTTTACCGCAATCGTGAACGCCATATGGCGAAAAACGCTGTTACAGAGCGTAACGTACCGCGCCTCTCTCGCGTGTAGCCGCGGCCGAGCATAAAAAAGAGACTAGTAGTCGTCTCGCTTTCGCCTCTACCTTCCTTCTTGAGCTCCCTTGCTACTTTTCTCCCTTCTGTCTCCATCACTATCTCTGCACGCTTCCTTCACACATGTTCGTGTATTCGATGGGGGTCCGTCGACCGCTGTGTGTGGATCGTACGCGGTCAGATGGCAGTCGATGCTCCAGCGGAACGGACGTGTTTTGTGTCGTTGCCTGTTGCATGCCGCCCATGTGATGTTCGTCCCGCTTGCTCTTGCATCGTCGTCGTGTATGGAGCTTCGTCGAAGTATAGAACCCGTTTAAATGGCATGCCTGAATCTGAAAGAAATAGTAAGAACAAGATAGGCTACGCGTAGCCTCAAAACCAGCGAGTCGTGTATCCAATATATATCAATGGGTTTGCCTTGTGGCGGTCGCACACCTAACGGACGAAATTTGAAAATCAACAACAAAAATTATCTTGGTGGTGGAGACGCACGGTCAGTGCTGTAGTGAAGGTGCGATCGGTGACGAATAGAATGTTCGTAGTTTTTTTAGAAAAATGTACATTTTTTGACCAAAAAATTTTTATTGAAGAATTCGTTTGCGCGTCATCTCATGTCGTGCTGATGTTGATGGCTCCTCTGGGATTCAATGGGAACATGTTTTTTGGCTCTTGCGTTCAAACGGTGGTAGATAGCGTCTTGCGGTCTTCGACAACCTTAAAGTTCATATTAAAACGCAACTTTTAAAGTTCTACGAAAAATCTCTCAGACCCTTCCTTCTGCCCGTAAATTCCACCTTAAAGTATTATTATGTGCCCTTGGTCAGATTTTCGAACTATAACTGTTTTTGTCTCCATTGAAGTTTTTTTTGCAACCGGAGAGTAAAATATGCTTACCGCTAATTGTTACGTTTTCGAAACATGTCCTAGCATGACAATCGCACTATTGCATTTGAGGTTATAAGTGATACGAGAAGAAACAAAAAATTGCGAAAAATCATTGAAAACAAAATACAATTCTTTCTTCACCTTGACGGTTGACCACACCACTGTTGTGATGACAAACAAACACTATTTGTTCGGTCGCGGTATAAAAATAACATACGCGCATGGAATCTCCTAGTGTTAATCGTACTATTGCTACAATACGGTGGAAAGGATGGAATACTGTAACAAGCTCTGTTTCTAAAACAAAAACATTGCAAAACGATAATCCCGTCGGCTACCGTGCGATAACATTTTCAAATCTATATTTTTCATTTTCATAGCGTCTACTTGTACTTGGTAGAAATCTAGATCTTATCAGAAGCTATTTGTGTTTCCAACGGTAGTTTTCGTTCAAATGCCTTCTTCCCCAAACGTTAGCATTTGCAACATAACTGCATACATTATTGCCTGCACTTCCATGGCTTCACATGGGTGTTCGGAATCGGACACGGATCGGAAAGCTACTGATGTAGATTTAAATTATTTGTATTATCATTCTGAAATGTTGTTGTTCAACATGCGTTTGTTTATTCAGCGTTGGTCACACCGATGCAGAAACATACTCTAGCAAATCCACCGGTAGATTCAAAATTGATCACTGCCGGGCATATTACCGTTACTTTGTATGTTGTTACTTTGTGTGTCGAAAAACCATTGAACGTTGTGGTTTGATCTTACAAGGTCATATTGTAATATTTTATTCGAGTTCGACTAGAATGCGTCCGTTCGTCTCGAGTCGCGAATTGATCAATATTAGGACTATCGATTCGAGACAAATATTACGTTGAAAGATCTCGAATTAGAATTCTGTTGAGTAGAATATCCAATCGCGAACGTCAAGGTTAAACGTTCGACACTCTAAATACTCAATCGGAGTTTATTGTTTCGAGGTCATTGACTGTATCGGTGTTTCTTTTATATGGATTGTTTCTTTCAGTGTTGATACCAATATTGTAATACATACAGCAGTATCGAATGTATCAACTGCGCGAGATGAGCGATGACGGTCGGACAAAGATTACCGTTATTTTTTATGTTCCCTTTAGAACACAGGCAATGCACAAAGCATGTTGTCGCACTGCTTCCGCCTTTCTCCGAAGGTGTCTTGACCTGACCTACGACAAAGTTGTCGTTTGTTTATAAACACCGAATGAAAACGTGACAGTGCGTGCGTGGATTAAAACTTGAACGCAGTCGGATAAATTTTAATCCTGAAAAAGTATGTGTACTATGAATCGCTCTATCATTCACTCAATTGTGTTGATTGTGATTGCCCCGCATTGGTATAGTAATAAATAGGTTACGTCATGTGGCTTGTTGTTTGCATTAATCTTGAACGGTTGCCGATTTTTAAAAATTTCATTTCAAATGAGATATCTACGCGCCTGTAACAACGCGCTGTGCAATGCACAATAATTTATGCTCCTTTAGGTGCGCAGAAACAGTTGAACTACAATGGTTAAAATATGTTGATCAGTAAAATTACCAACTTTCTTATTTTCCAACCGATTTTTACAAACGACATTTCAAACGAAAGGTTTCGTCAAGACAGCAACTTTGTGAAAGAAAACATCTTTCTATCGCTTGTAGTTTTGGAGAAATGTTCCGACAAAGTTCCGAAACCAGTCAAAAACATGAATCTTTGATGCTTCATAAGTCCGTCAGTTTAAAGACGATTCAGATGATGTGAGCTGTGTTTCAAAGATCTTTAGTAGTACTATATTTTGCCTGAAAGTTGATTGTAGCTACGACTAATGGTTACAGAAATATTTTGGATTTAATTCATACATTTATTGAACTTTGCTAATCAAGGTTAACCGTTACTGTTTGTTTTCCATCCTACTGTTCGCGGAACAGAATGGCAAGCGGAAAAGAAACCAAAAACAAATGTTTGGAAACACTTGCAGCCGGGCGTGCACGCACAACGGAGCATGCATAGGTTTTTCTCGTTCTTTCATATGCGTTTCTAACTTCGCAAAATGTATGGAAACACTTGCGGACGGGCGTGCACAAAGAACGGAGCATGCATGCACATTCGTTCTCTACTCTTCGCTCTCATACACGATTCCGACTTCGAGAGACGGTCGCTCATGGCGCGTTCATGGTTTTCACCCCGCACCGTCCGTGCTCACCCTCCGTTCCAGCCCTCACCCACACGGTCCCGCGCGGAAACGTTCATCATCGCTACCCCGCACCGCCGGAGAAGCGAACCCCTTCGTGTCGACCCCCTCTGGCCCACATTTTGGTTATTTTTGAGCGGCAAAATGAATTTTGCGGCGGCTGGGGAGCGGCGGCACCCACGGCGCGAAGGTTTATGTGATATTTAAAATCAAATCTTCCTATCTGTTCCGAGGGAACGTCCGCATCCAACTCCGAGCTCGGATCGGCATCATATCAGAGTTCCCGAATGGTGGGTTAAAAAGTTTTACTTTCTTTACCTAATCACCGCGATAAACCTTTTCCGTGTTTTGTTTTTCGCTCTTGCTTATTGATTGGTTCCATTTATTGACCAACGAAGCTGTTTTAATGTCATCTTTATTGGTTTCTGCTTCGTCGAGAGAGGTTTTTTTTTTAATTTAAAGACGTTCTTTCATTGATCATTTAAGTACTACATTTCCTTTTTTTAGTAGTAGTAGTAGTAGTATGGTTTATTATTTATAATATTTGATACAGAAGTAGATAAGGATACAGTAATAATGGGTTCGACCAAACATCTTTCCACATTACATTGCTACATTTCCTTCACATAGCGAAGCTGATGAACGACTGAAGAATGGATTTCGGGAACTCACCCCTTTGGCGCTTGTCTCTACAACACAACACCCTCGATTGTAAATCGCCCCATTCTTCGATTGACAAATAAGGGCGGACTCTGTCTTGAGGAGAAAAGAATGTTCCCATGGCCCTCACCCCTTCTGTGTCTAATTACTCCGTTCAGGAAGTCTCCCCGATCCCCTCCCTTTGTGCTGGAGTTCGTGGTAAAGAGATTGATGGAAAAATCTTCCCATCACAAATCGGTTCATTCGTCGAAAAGTTTATCGTCTTCTTCTTTTTTCCCTTCCGTAGAAATCATTCTTTCTCCCCCCGGGAAGACACAGGTGTGCCACCGCATTTCTTTCCCTCCCCCCCCCCAACCGTTAAGAGAAGAAAAAGAATCTGACCTTTATTCAATCGATACAAATGACAACCGAAACGGATCGATCCCCTGCTGCTGCTCCGACTACCGGCTCATTATATCATGCTTGGAGGTGATGATTGTTGATCATCACGATCATCATCACTCGCTGGAAGGTTCCGTTCGACGATGCATGTGATTCGATTTTCCCTCTCGGATCGAGATCGGGTGTGGAAAATTGCGCGTCGAACAATCAATCACTGGGAGAAAACCGGACTAAATGGGGCCTCTCTGTTCGTTGTCGAAAGGGTTCGATGAAAAATTGAAAAATTGGGGAAAAATTTCTTCAGTTTTCCCTATATGGTTCTTTTATTATTCATATTAACGTTATTTTCCAAAAGAAAGTACAATTGAAATTTTGAAAGGAGTAAAGTCGGTAAGATAGAAAATTTCCTTAAGTGTATTAGGATTGAAAATGGTAAACTGTCAGAACTTTTCAAATTATGAAACTTCCTATAATGATGGCACGTTTGTTTTTCACTTCAGATTATTTTACTGTCGTCTCACAATATCGCTTCATATTTACTCATGCGATTCTTTGATTTATGAAATATTTATGAATTACTAACAGTAACTGTGTTCATTGAAATTGAGCTGCTGAACAAGAACCCAATAAGAAGTGAGCGAACTCGTTAAACTCAAACGATAACTTTTTGGAAACGTGTTAAATTTCTAGCCAGTATGACTTCAACGAAAACGAATCTTCGCGTTGGTTGGAAGATGAGTTCCATCTATTCGCTGAAACCCGGAGCGAAGAATCGGAGATACAGTTCGAGTGTATAATTATTCATGCCAAGCATGTCCCACACCGAACCGATGTCTCCTAGTGCGCCACCGCCACCGGTGGGATTGCAAATTAATATGTAATGGCCGTTGGATGTGTTTTAATCTTTCTTCACCGGCAGAGTGGGTCGGATTTAAACTCCACCGCAGAAGTTTCTTCCCCCCTTACAATCCAAGTAATAATAGGTGTTGTTGTCGCGCTAAATTGCCCGAGGAGACAATGCACAGACACACACGCACACCCGGCGCGGTTAGATTTTCTATCAGCCCGAACCGGGCAAGATCAAAGGGGAGATCGCGAAAAGAAAAGGCCACGCTAAGTGGAATCTTCTATAATGATTTTTTTTTTTTGATTCCCTTCCCAGCTTTTCGGGGACATTACGGCGGTTGCATAAATTGGCCCGGGTTGGTCACGCCAGGGAAGAAAGATTGAAGATCGGGAGGGTTGCGATCGTATGGTGACCGCTGCTTAAGATGGAAACCACATTTAGATTGACCATCATCTCACCCCGCCAAGCCCCATAATGGGCTCATCTTCCGCCTGCTCATGGTCAGAACTGTCTGTTAGTTCTCTGGCAGTGGGTTGGTGTTCGTGCCTTGGCTTCTGAAACACATTGAACATTCAAACGCTCCATTTCGTGTTGTAGTGGATCTTCGGGCAGACAACTACCTCCAATAAACAAAAAAACACAAGAAAGTAGAAAAGAAACGCCACCAGCTTGGGAAGGGGATTTGCATATCATTTACTAATCAAATCATAATCCCACAAACTAATCAGAGGGCGGCCCCTTCATCTTCCACCATTCGGATGTTGTGGTCAGTGTGGTTTATTAAAGCTCTTCTGTGCTTTCTGTTCGCTTCCCTCGTCCTGTGCCACATGGGAATCTGCGTTAATTTGAAATCGAAATGCTAAAGTGAAGTGCATTATTGAGCGCAGTGTTGTCCAGGATTTGTGCCTTCTTTCTGAAGTTGCCGTACGGGAGAGTATCCTTCCGATCGACCAATCTGTGTGACGAATGGAAAATCGAAATAATTTTAAAGAAAGATAATTTGCATGTTCAAGAATGCGAAAAAGGTGCAAGGCAAGTAATGAAATTTAGCAACGATTTAAACCTCCCAGTTTTTTATTATTCACAACACCAGAAGGAGGATAATTCGATGATCTCTGACCGGGATTTGGTTTTTGTGGGTTCTCATGCTCCTCTCATACCATCCGTTTCATACTTTGGCCATTTCTCCGGCCCAAGAACACCGAGAGGAAACCATCTCCTGTTGCACAACTTGGCCAGCACGGGCACTTTTGGGGTTTCTCGTTACAATTTCTGTCCGACGATCGATTATCGGAGCGTTGAGTTTTCCGCTTGGTAGGACGCCCGAAATTGGTCTCAAAACTTTCGGGTAATTCTCACCAGGAAGCAGGCCAATTTAAACACAATGGTTGAACCCCGTTCACGCATGACTGACCAAGTTCCACACTGACTTAACATTAGTCACTGTGTGGAAAGATCATTTCGCCGATAAGTTTTTGAACATACATTATTTTCAAATATTCCAACCAACGGTCAAACCTTTAGGGCTTTAACAAGAACCTACAAGAGCACGTTGAAGTTAGGGTAGAATTTTATCTTTCCCATTGCAATTACGGTGGTCTATGCCGACAATCGAAAGCTTCCGTGCTGCATTCCGAGATCCGGCGGCGCTGAACTGTCGGGAAAGCGCAGATAGGGATGCAACATGGCACCTCTGATTTATTGACCTCCGGGGGGTCGCGCTCAGTGGTCTCTACCTGCTCTCCGGTCAATTGTGTAATCGATCCTTCAACTCGGTTCGATATATGTATGCTGCCTTAAACTTGCGGGAAGCACAAAGGCCAGGACCCCGTTTCTCGCAGGAAAGCCGCTAACCACACCTCTCTCTTCCGATTCTCTTCTTCCCCTTTGGACGACTCCTTGCTTGCTCCGGTACTAATCAGGCGCCTTTTGTTGTTCGGGAATCACCGCACCGCCGGTTTTATAGGGCCAATTTTACGACCAATTCCTCGATAACGAACCGAAGGGATGGTTATGGAGTTTTCGGAGTCGCATGTTCTTCCTTTGCCTTCCTTCGGTGCAACAGATGGATGAGCTATTGGGAAGTTCCGTGGTGGCCGATCGATGAACCAACTTCCCGTACACTAGAGTGTCCGAGTGTTAGATAATGTCCGTTTGAAGAATAGAATATTTTTCGGTTTCTCACTTTTTGATAGCTTCAACACATGAAATGTTATTCAATTTCAATTCAATTTTCATCTAAAAGCGATTTATTTTGAAGTTTCACCAAGCACATATGTTTGCTACTTTTATTGATTTCATTGTTTTCATTCGATTACAGCGAATAAATATGATATTTTTAAAGATCTTGTAGCTTTCCAGTTTAGTAATTCGTAATTATATTAATTGAACCATATAGGATAGGATTTTGGACATCCAAATAACTTGAGGTTCACCTGAACCATCTCGGACATTCTAGTGTAAACAGAGGCCATAAAACTTCCTCTCTCGACGGATAGGTGTAGATGCTTTCGATCTCGCCATATATCTCGCACGGGCAATCGAAGGTCAATTAGGGTTTTTTTTGGTTTTTGGAAAGGGAACCAGCCGCCGATCCGCGCGGTCTCCCGGGGGTGTGGAACCCTTCCTGTGTCCCTACCTGCCGGGGTTCCGGTGGGATCTTTTTGTGTGTTTTTGGTGTTTGCGTGTGAGTTACGTTTTATTTTCTACCTCTCGGCGGTGCTAGGGCGACAGCATTTTTCTCCGTGACTCACACGGAATTCAGCAGTTACAAGGAAGGTGCGGTCCAGCGATGCGCCCTTTCTTGGGGTTGTTTATTTTTCCCGATCCCGGTGCGTTGTTTTTCGCCGGCACCACCGGGTTGTCGATACGTACAGCGCCAGCTCGGAAGTGCGTGGAATGGGTGGAAAGCCTTTCCTTTCCTTTATTTGTTGTTGGACCTTTTGTTTGCCTTTCACACATCGCCAAGGTTCCCTGTTCTTGCCACACTCCCCGAAATCTCCTCTCGAGTTGACCATCATTTTCTCAGGTGTGAGAACGTTCCGAACCCCCAAAAATGCTTTGCGAGCCCTGTCGGTCATTAGTTTTTCCTTTCGCCGATCTACGCCTGATCCACGGCGGGTGAGAAGACGACCCGAAATTACAAGCAAACAAAAAAAAAACAACGAAAAAAAAACGGCACAAGCAGTAATCACATAAGTGGCCACTTCCGTCACGATCCGCGGCGGGCGACGACGACGACGATGAGTTTTGATGCCTTTTTAACTCACGGTGATGATGGTCGGGAACGGGGGGGGGAGAAGATTTGGTGGTGTCTTCAAGAACCCGCAAGGATGGTACGTTTACCTTTTCCCCCGAAAATTGCTCAATAGGAGTATTTGCTTTTTTCGGTTGGATAATTTGTGCGTCCGCGTCCGTCAATCCTCCCTCCCTCACTATTCCCTATTTCTTCTTGGGAGGCTTCGATCGGAGGGATGAAGAAAATCGGTGGAAATACGCCAAATAAACCAAAAGCCACGTACACGGCATACATACGACACTGTGGGGCTGGGAGGAAAACCAATCAAATCCCACGCTGTGTTCGTCCGTTGGTCGGTTTTACTAGCGTGTCCGAATTTTCTAACGCAACGGGGACAACGAATTCCAATTATTTTATACGACGATTCTTTCCTTTTTTCTTTGTTTTCACCAACCGATGGGGGAAGAATTGGTTTATTTGTTAGAAAAAAAAAGCCCAAAATCCGCGACGACCGCTATCCGCGTCGCCCGAACTCGCCCGGAAAAATGCCGCCAACATGGTTAGACAACATTGAAAAAACCAAGGAGCATTTTAATTGAGAGGAAAAACAAAATCTTAACTTAACTAAAACGCACCGCATTGACCTACATATCCGCTTTATCAGCCGGTCGGGGCATTTTTGGAGCGTGTCAAAACACAGTTTTGCCACCAGTATAAATTCATTTATTTATGGGTGCGTGCATTTATGGCACCGTGTTTTTAAGTTTCGCCAATAACGAACCCGGAAAAATAATGGCGTTTCATTTGGGAGGTTGCAAAAAACAAAATAAAAACCAACCAGATCCACACGACGATAGCGCGTGGTGTGGTAAAATTTAAACGAAAGGTAGGAAAAGAAACTGGAAGTGTGATAAACTAATTAAAGTGAATTATAAAAATCTTGTATCGGAACCGGAGGACAAACAAAAAAATATAGAGAGTGAGGTTTGTGCTTTCGCTTGACCCAGTGCGAGGAAGGAAGGAAGGAAGTATGGAAAGTAGCATGTATTAACGCAACTATTACACCGTTTTATACAAAGTAAAATATACAACTTATTTTTGTCAGCAGAAGGACTTTTCAGATAAGCAGCAGACTGATATTAGCACAATTTTTAAAAAACGAATCGCATCGCACACTAAATGGGAACCTCACACCTTATTATGTCTAATGTTTCTGAATACAATATAAATTTACAAAAATGGAATGAGTGCGTGAATATATATAAAAAAAAAAGTCTGACAATACCATTTTCATCACTGCCTCTCATCTTTATCAAATTGATATGAGTTTTAACTCAGCTAGTAACATGCAACTCTCACTCTACATTCTCATAACTGATAAGTTTAAACATTCTCACTCAAAGTTCACGCTAACTGAAATATCAAATCAAGAAATTATATCAATTAAAATAAAACATCCTAATGGAAATTGAATAGTGTAGAGCGTAAGACCAGAACGATGGTTCAAAGAAAACCAGTGCAGCATGGGAGTTGTTGACTCCTTCAGTATCAGAAACTAATCAAGAAACGTATCATATAACACGCCTACAAGTACGGACATAGTTTACTTAACACGTGCGAGTGATAATGCCAGTCAACATGGCTGGATGAAGGGACGATAGCATTTAGCTCACTAGCCTACCGATTGCAAAAGTTTGCAACATGACAGCAGCTGTTTTTAAGCCAATACAATCGATCGAAGTAAAACGTGCGAGGAACCAATAAATTAGAATCATAAGTTTCACCCATCGTTCTAATTGGTTTAAGCTTTTAGGTGTAAGTAATAGCAAGAAAATCTTCGAATGAATGAAATGCTCGGAATGATAATTTATTAATGAGAAAACATGTAATTGATCGTAGAGTTAAGTTCCTTGCTTCTAGTTAAATTTTTATCATTAAGCATCTGAACGTCGATAAGAGAAACGCTAGCATTATTCTCAGTGCATTTGAGATCGACTGTTTGTACTATAATTCTCATCCCAATACTCCTGATTCGTACTATTTCTCTTAACATTACTATCACTATTATGATTAATATTTACTTGTAGAATAACGGAATCGTCCGTATCGTCATCATATTCCTTTTAAGATCCTACCCTCCAGTAATCCAGTACGCAGAGCTAGGTATCGACTAGAATACTTAAGGCTTTGTAGAGACTGCTAAGAATTCTAAGTGAATAAAAGCAAACCCGGAGACTGTTGGAAGAAATAGAAATGTTGTTTCAATTGTTTTACTCTTTGCGTTGCATATCATATTGAAAGAATTTAGAAGACGTACATCCAATACTCCATTATTTGATCCTGTTATTATTCTAGTTAAAAAATTTATGCATTGGATGCTGCCGATAACACTAATGTTGGTTTCGACTATCAAATTGAAATGAAAATTGAAGTAAAATCAACCACGTGGAGATCGCTATTTAAAATTATTCTTTGGTTTGTGTCTTGACTAGTACCGGTTCGAAAACGGTTTGCTCATAATACGATGTTGGCTAGTTAAATTGATAAAGGGAAACTAGTTATTATAAGCAATGAACATAAAAAAATGATTTGAAATAATGCTTATTATGTTCCCAGCGAATTATTTTGTAAAAATGATACAATGAATGATTTAAAAATTGGGTTTTAAACCGTAAACTTTACGGTCCTTGAAACGGTTATTAGCGGTCGAAGAAACCGGCTGACGAAACGACAGTTATACACTGGAATTCAGTACTCTGCGTTTGTCAAAAAGATTCACGTAATTCTCCGTAATTGTTCGATTGTGGTTTGTAAACATACGCGAAACTGACTTGTGAAGATGAGGAGGATTGAAGGGACTGGTGGCCAAGCGGAAGGTGCGAAGTATGTTTACTACGAGAAGCATATTTGAATCTTCCTTCGCGAGGCTCAATGTCTTGAAGACACGCGCAGAGGAGGAGTGAGAGAGGAAAGAAGGGGAACAGGTGGACGAGGTGTGGGATGATGTGCCTCGTCGAAGCGTCGCTTTCACGTGCGTGAATCGAATACGCTCCGCTCAGTTCGTTCCCGTTATCTCCTCCGAGCGGTGGCATCCGACCAGGGCGGCCTCCGTGCCACGAAGTGCGTGTGTATGTTTCTGGGCGTATCGAGAAGAAGCAAACCGGATTGTCCACACGGCGGACTGTTTGCACAGTGTTTATGACACAGCAGCAGATTTTGGCCAGGTAAGTTGTATGCCGGAGCAACTCGCGAGGTCAGGGTCGCGCTTTGCTGTTCAAATGTGTGCTTTGTATTTTTACGTAAGTGTTCCCGAACCGTTTTTTTTCTTCCCTCGTGTCGTGTCCGTACGGTTCGATGACGATTTCATCATCGCGGTCAATGCGCGCTTTCTCCGGATTCCTTTGCCAGATCAGTAATGAGGCGCCGTAAAATACACGTGTGAAAATGGGCGCGGACACTTGTGAACATATGTGAAGACGGGTTAAAACAATCGTTTCTTTATTCTCTTAATTTTAGGAATTTTTGAACGAGCCTCTTTTGGATGTTACCGAGATCCTTCACTTTGGACACCGAAGATAACTTCTAGAACGACGCAAGCATGTCCGTCAGGAGGCTGGTAAAATATGGCATCGCGGGTGGTACCGTCCTCGGGACGGGGCTGAGCCTGCACGCGAACGACTACGACATCAACTCGGTCGGAATTGTCCGCCTCGGTCGGGCCGGTGCGACCGTGTTCGATATCGCCACCACCTACAAGGCAAAGCTGTACAGCCGCGAGTGGCCCGACAAGAAAGCGCCCGAATATCTGCAGCTGAAGAGTGAAACCCACCGTGCGGCGGCGGAAAAGCTGCTCGACCTGTGCCGCACGAACCGTGGCGTGTACATTAAGGTTGGCCAGCACATCGGTGCCCTGGAGTACCTGCTGCCGCCGGAGTACGTCAACACGATGAAGGTGCTGCACAGTAACGCACCGCAGAATCCGGTCGAGGATCTGTACCGGGTGATCCGGCAGGATTTGCGGGTCGAACCGGACGAGCTGTTCGAATCGTTCGACCCGCAACCGCTCGGAACGGCCTCGCTAGCGCAGGTACACCGGGCAACGCTACGGGATGGGCGTGAGGTGGCGGTCAAGGTGCAGCATCCGTACGTAAAGGGCAATTCGATCGTGGACATCAAGACGATGGAGGTGCTGGTCAAGCTGGTCGCCTGGACCTTCCCGGATTTCAAGTTCCAGTGGTTGGTGGACGAATCAAAGCGTAACCTTCCGGTCGAGCTGGATTTTGCCAACGAGGGCCGCAATGCGGACAAAGTGCGTGAAATGTTCCGCCACTACCGGTGGCTAAAGATTCCGGGCGTCATCTGGGAGTACACCACGTCCCGGGTACTCATGATGGAGTACACCAAGGGTGGCCAGGTGAACGATCTTGAGTATATCCAGCGCGAGCGGCTCGATCCGTACGATATAGCGAACAAGATTGGCCAGCTGTACGCGAACATGATCTTCCTGAAGGGCTTCGTGCACAGCGATCCCCATCCGGGAAATATTCTGGTGCGAAAGGCGGCACCCGGTTCCGGCGGTAGTGGCACGGAGATTGTCCTACTCGATCACGGACTGTACGCCGAGCTGTCGGAGAAGTTCCGGTACAACTACTCGAAACTGTGGCTCAGTATCCTGCGTGTCGATCAGGCGGGTATGAAGAAGTATGCGCAGGCACTCGGAGTGGAGGGCAGCATGTGGGGATTGTTTGCGTGCATGGTCACCGGAAGGCCCTGGAACTCGGTCATCCATGGGGTGGACAAGGTGAAACAGGACGATGCGGAGGTAAGAAATCCTGGGTATTTTTGCATTTAATCTAGTTTAATACTATATAATTTTTATTCCATTCTACAGAAAGAGCTGATACAGAACGAAGGAAAACTGGTGTTGCCACACATCTCGGACGTGCTGGAGAAGGTCGACCGCCAGATGCTGCTGGTACTCAAAACGAACGACCTCATCCGGGGAATTGAGACGACGCTCAAAACCCAAAACCGCATGACCGCATTCTGGGTGATGTCCAAGTGCTGCGTGAAGAGCATCGGCAGCCAAGAGTATCTGGCGGCGTCGGGCACCTGGACCAAGCTGGCCACCTGCCTTCGAGAGCAATGGGCCATCCTGAAGCTCAACCTTTACTACCTCTACCGGGGCATCGTAACGCTGCATTTGTTTTCGGCGATCAAGATGATCTTGTGAGGAGATTTGTGAACGAAGATACCGAACTATCCGGAAGGGGATAACAAATCAATCACGAACTTAGAACAAAAAACAACTACATTCAACGCAAAACTCTCTCAGGAAACTGGTCCCGGCACTGACGTCAGTGGTCGTGCCTGGGTAAAAGGGTCATTAGAGTTTAGGCCAGTAATTAGTGGAACAAGCAGCCAGAATCGTTTGCAACCGGGATTGTGACTAGCTTTAGATAATGTGTTTTTTGATGTTGCTGTTCGCTTTCGTTTTAAGCTGACTAATTGAGCGGGTTTCTGTATTTTGGTACGGTGTTATTTATACGATTTTCCTGATGCAAACCTAGCTTAGCCGCTATCTGGAAGAGTGGGAGAAAAAAAAACTTCATCATTGTAATTGATTTGCAATTCTTAACGTGCGAAAGAAGCAAAATCGAAAGTAATTATGTGTAAGGAAGAAATAGTTAAACGACGCTGTTGCTTTTTTGGGCACTTTAGTTTCTATACTCGTTGTACAGATGTAATAAAGAAAAGAAATCCACCTGGAATTCTCTCGATGTATGCAATATGATAAATATGTGTTGTTTTATTTTGTAGTTTTTTGTAAAATCTTTTAGCTCCACAGAATGAGAAAGTTAAATCATCATCAATTGTCTACAATAAAAGCAAAAAATCGGGTATGGTTCTTCCGTCCGTTGCTTTTTACCATTTGCACAGTAAAAAAATACTGACCTCATGACATTCCATCTTTTCCAAACCGTCTTCCTGGTTGTGAAATTATTTTTGAACACCCTTTCGACACCGTTGTTGCCTCGCATAAATGTGGTTATTTAAACACGTTGCATTTCGGGGAATTGAAGGTGGCTGTTGGAAGAAAAATGATCAAATTATCTAGTAATTGTACGCTTTATTAAATGGAATAAACTGGAATGTGTTTGTTTAAATAAAATGTTTTAAAAATCATTCCTCATTCCGGGCAAGATGGTTAAATCAACCGAGTAAAACACATCTAACCACCTTGGGCTCGCGGTAGAAGCGCGAAAGCATCGCATCGCATCGCAATTGACGGATTTCCATTGCCAAACTGTATGTGTCAAAAATATCGCTGGTTTTGAGACGAAGTTATTAAAATTAAAGTTCGCAGTTTTGGGCCTCTGATTGCTTGCCGCTGGCGGACGAAAAATGTCCAGCGCACGAAATTAAAAGCCACCGACAACGAACGAACAACACTGCGTCAACGGGGTCGATAGGAAAAAATACTACAACCGTGGGTATTGTCATCGCGCCTCGGAGCAGCAGTTTTGTAACGCGCTGCTCGTGCACACAGCAGTGGAATTCGTGAATAAGCTGGAGAATAATTATTAAAAAGTTGTTAAATAATGTGGCAACTACTGAATCAGTTTCCGGTGCCGCTCGAGCTGAAGGATGGCATCATTTACTGCCAGCGGGCTCTGCGGGACTGTGTGGTGCAGCACCAGGTAAGGAAAAAACCAGGATTTGTCCGTCTCCTTCCTCCGGAGGAGGGCCACTGGTTTTTTTTGTTGCTTCGTTCTGGCCCGATAGAATACAAATTCCGAGAGCAATGGCTCGACGGGCGTAGAAATTACACAAGCTTGCAATATTCCGCGACTGTACGGAGGATATTTTAAGCCACCTTTTGTGACCGATTTTTGAAAACAAAGAATTGAATTTACATTCACGGCATGTTCTTGTTGTCCGTTTTGACAGAATTTGGCTTCCAAAATCAATAAACTGCCAAAGCATCAGGTAAGTCGAGCAAACCATACGCACCGAGTTTTAAACACATTTTTACACATTTTATTTTCATTTCCATTCATATTGTTTCATTCATGTTCCTACTACCCGGCTGTGACGGTGTCCTTACGAATGTTTTTGCTGCTGATGAAATTAAATCTTCCGACCAACCCGCGACCCGCCCAACCGTCCGATTGGTCCGTTATTGCATGGGGGGAATAATTGTAGCGCGTCAAGGTAAAAGAGTTACTGCTCGAGCTCGAGGAAGAAATGTTGGAGATTGGCGACGAACAGGACTCGCTGGTGCGTACGCTGTCCCAGCGGCTGCAGGCGTTCCGGGCTTACGTGCAGCAAAAGACGAACGTGAATATCACCGATGACATCGCGAACGGTTACGTGACGCGTGTGCTTCATTGTCACAATGAAACGACCGGCACGATTCCAACCCCGGCGTCCTGTTCGAATCGGCTTTCCGCCAACGAACTGGCCCAGAAATACTGGTATGTGCCGAAAGGACGAACGAAAATATTTCAACAATTTTTATTAACTCTTCCCATTTTTAATCCCGTAGTTTGGAGAATATTGCGAAGCTGGAAAAGTTTATCAACGACGATAATGCCAACTTTGCCCCGTGGAGTACCGGTACGGCCCATGAGCAGCGGACAGAGGAGAAAAAGTGTAAAAAGATTGACACGAAATCGTTAAAGGCGAAGGCAAATTTATGTTCATCCTCGTCCTCCTCATCGTCCCCATCGCCGGTGGTGACGACCGGTAGCCGATCGCTTCTGAAACCGAAGCAGGAACGGTTCCCCCAGGGGTCCACCACCAGTGAGCCATCCTCCAAGGATGGTGCCTCGGAGCCACGGGCTTTCGCCAGCGTTATCAAGTCCGAAGAAAGTAAGGACGTTAAGGTAACGGAGGTGAAAAATGAATCGAGTAGCAACCAAGCAACCACTGCCATTTTGAGTAAGAAGGAACCGGAGTCGACGGACGAGAAACCGGAACCACAGAAGCCACAGCTTTACACACAAACCGGTAAGCGTCCCTGGATGCCGGGGCTGCGGGGTCGCCCACCGAAGGGGGTTAAGTATATTCCGGCCGCCAAGCATGCCCTTCAGGCGGCCCAGCGTGAAAACTATCTCAGGAGGATGCAACAGGCGATGTTGGGTGTGAAGCAACGGGGCAGACCGCCTAAAATGCCGATTGTCGTTCCGTCACCACCGGCCGAACCCGAACCGGAGCAGCACGACTCTTCGGAGGAACAGTCAGCTTCGGGCTCATTTGGGCGACCGTCGGTGGCTGTCCGGCGTGGCCGCAGCAATCTGCAGATGGCACTGAACCGACTCAAGCGACTACCGGACGGTGAAAATACGGAAACTTTCATCAATAGAACGGCGACGGAAATAGCGAAAAAATCGAAACCAACCACCGGCGGCAAGCAAGGTTCATCCGGATCGTCCGGATCGTCGCCCAGTTCGCGCTCCTCCACACCAACCCTGTCTCAGGCACGTCTTGCCGCATCGGATGACTCTTCCGATCGGCGCTGCGATATGGCACCGCCCGAATCGCCTCCCACGAAGGAACCGGAAGTGCCGCCACCGAACGACATCTGGGAGCTGGGTATGAAAGCGTTATTGAACTACTTTGGCCTGTGCACCCCCGAGGAGGCAAAGGCACGCCGTGAGCGAAGGCAGGAGCGCAAACGACGTAGCTGTTACAGCACGGAGCGGAAAGATTTCCATTACGGCCGGTTAGATTACTACGAGCAGCAGCAATTGCAGGCCGCTGTTCGCACCAGCAAACGGCCAAACCAACGGCCAATCCTCTACTCACCTCCCGTTGCGGTAGTAAAGAAGCGGAAGCATCCAATGGGTGCAGTTCCGGGGGCGGCGGCACTTGCCAATAGCAACGCGCGCCAACGTCCTCCACCAATGCGCTGTCGACTCTCACTCGACTCGAGGGACATTTTTGCAGCCATGGCCAGAAGGAGCTGCTTTGTGTGCAACAAAACCGGTAAGTGTTGTGTCCCCCTCAGTGGAAAGAAACGTTTTCTCATCTACTGTTCCGTTTCACTGTCTTTTTTTCAGGTTCCACCATTGAGCTGAGCGCATGCACGAATTGTTGCAACATTTACCACATCAGCTGCCACCGAAATGAAGCTGAAAGCGATTTGCAACTGTTCCAGCTTCGAGACAATCTCTGCCCCGTTTGCCTTACGGCTGAATGTGGGGACGATGGGGACAAGTAGGAACCTCGGGCGAATTTTGTATCCGGTTTTTTTTTCTTTTTATTGCCGCTCACGAAAACGTTGTTAGTTTTAAGCAAGCGTGATTTGAATTGTTTTAAATTTTTTACACTCGTCTGAGTATCATACTCGACTCAAGAATCGCTAATTGATGAAATGTATTTCTTTCCGAAAAAGTTAATGATGAGGATATTTAACGTGATAAACATAATCCATTAAAGTCCATAAGAGAAGATTGAAAATAAAATCCATAACAGTAAACCTGTCTCAGCGACTCAACGAACTTTCTTGTTCCTTCTCGCTTTCGTTCCGGTTTCGATTCGTCTTTAAATATTGGTATTTATAACACCGATTTTTGTTCATGATTATTGTTTCGAAAAGAAGTGGCGCCGGAGGGTTGTATACCGAAAATTATCTAATTATTAATGTTTTGTGCCAATTTGTACATTGTCGTTAGTTAAAACATTCTATCGTGTTCCGATGCGGGACGGAAGGTTATAGAAGAATGTTCTGAAAAGGAGAAGCTGTTGTACAAAAGTAAAACACGTGAAAATATTGTAATTTAATTTTGCAAGAATGAAAATACTACTAATTTTATCGCCGCTTTGGTGAGATTGTAACTTTAGTGCAAAATAATATTAATTTGGCAAAAATTGTGAGAAGAAGAGACAAACACAATTCTTCAAAACAAACGAGAAGGAAGGAATTAAAAAGCCACAAATCTAAGCAACAAGATTGCACTATGAAATGCCATGAAGGAACAGCTTTTAATTGTGTTCAACGAATATTTGAAAGCGTTTGCGAAATCTAGTAGTCATTTGAATCAGCTCGCCAAAAGATAATCTTTCTTGTTAGCAATTCCACATCGAGCCCGAACCTATTTCGAACAAAAACACACTTCCATTAGGGTATTTTCACCAGTTTTTTTATTCACTTTCTTCTCCACATTAACATAGCCCTAGTTGATGTTGGAACCGGGCAAATGCGTTGAAATTTCTTGCTCTTTCAGTACGATGCAACAACAAAAAGGATTCAGTTTCCTCCCTGATGCACACATCGCCACCTACACCTCCAGACCAGGACGCTGGTGATACCAGAATACACCGACTACACCGTCACCGCCACCACAAAACAAAAGCGCACGCACAATCTCCGGAAAGCACCAAAGTAAAAGGTGACACACGACGCACAGTAGTCCAAACGCTGGGGTGGCGGAGAGGCAAGAGCAGTCCGATAAGTCGGATCGCTGCTTACATGTAGTAATCGGCCGGGCGGCGGTAGGAGAACAGCTTTCGGTAGCGCTTGTGGTGGTATCGCTGCACCAGTGGGAATCGGATCTTCGAATCGTGGAACTGCTTGATGTGCACACGGCGCGCCTTGGACGCGGGGATAGCTTCCACCTTGATGATCTACGGGACGAATCCGACGAGAAGTGACGAGAACGTTATTAGTAACGATCGTTGGAGGGTAACGCGACGGATCGGCTGTACGTACCTGGATGGAGTGAGCACGGGCACGATGACGGGAAGCCATGTCACTGTAGCACTGCGTGACGGCACCGCCGACGGTCAGGTCACGGTACTCACGGTACATGTTGTGGGTACCGGAGCGAGAGTCGTAGCGCAACCAGATACCGAAGTTCTTCACCTTCAGCGGCGTCTTTTCCAGGATGCGCTTCACCGAGACGATCTCACCGGTGGCCTTCTTGAACTTACGCAGCTGGCGCAGGAAGTACCAGAAGCGCGACTTGGCCACGATGTGGTCCGGAGCGAAGATGTGCATCTTGAATAGAGGAGGGTTCTTCTCCTTATCCGAGGGCAGCTTACGCCCGATCACTTGGTATTCCTTCAGCTAAAATGAAAAACGGAGGAGGAAAGAAACATTAGGACTATCTTCACCTGGAACCATACCGAAGGGCTCGTATTCCATGGATATTGTTTTCATTCCCGGTGTGTGCGCTACGGTCAACAACATGGCATTTGCTTGCGGCTCCTGCAGCACGGTGACGACAGTGACCCGCTGTCAATACACAAGCTTAAAATCACCCATTTTCAGTACAATGGCCACTTTTACCACAACCTTCCATGACACACTGGGTTTGGCCGACGTTATCCACAGAATAGCGCACTCCTTTGGTTGAAAATTATCGTAAAATTATAGAAATTTCGGAAATTTACCACTCCTTTTGCTTTCATCTTGACTGCGCTTCGTTAAAGAGGAAACGGAAAAGAACTTTGACAGCGGCACGCTGAACTGAAGTTGACAGACGGTCGACCGAAAGGCAGGTTGTCATATGGCAGAACAGTGTTGCCAGTTGATTCGTTGGTGACTTTACTAAAATAAGTTTATAAATAAATAGGGTAAAAGAGGTAGTTTTGGCCCACTTAGTGCAGGGTAACCACGAAAAAATTCGTTGCACTCATTGTATCGACCGTATAACGATAAACTTAGTATGATAATATAGAGTAACTATCTAAGCATGCAATAAAAATCATATTGTTGAGTTTACTAGTTGTTTTCACTGAAAAATTATCAATTTGCAAACACGCTTTTTGTCGCTATTTTGGCCCACTTTGTTGGTATTTTCGCCCACCAGTGTACCAGTTTTGGCCCACTTGAAAAATGCTTTTTTTGTGTATTTTATGATTCAAATAATCTTTAAAATAATTTAGAAACTGCTATGTACCTCTATAATTGTCAAAAAAATAAGATTAATTGCTTAATTTGCTATTTGAATATTCGCTTTTTAGCACGATGATTGAATTTTCATCAAGGAAATCTTTGACAGTCAGCTGTCACTGTCAGAATGCATAGAAATTTCGTTTCTGCCCAAACCAGATTTCCTTGCATCTATTTTGGCCCACTTTTAAATCGAAAAATAAATTATTTTTCGAGCCCGAAAAATTCGAGAAACGTTTTGATAATTCTTAAAATCACTCAAACTTTAAGAAAAACATTACTTCTAATTTTCTAACGCAGTGGTTGCTTATTTCTCGAGGTGGGCGAACTATCTGCTTACAGCATTATGGCTTGAAAAAGTGACAGCGTCGGAGATTTTAACAATTTTTTCGAAAAATACTGATACAGTCGCTTCCAAACTTGGCATTTAAGTAGGATAAATCGATATCAACACACTAAAAAATGCAAGAGAGTGGTTTTGTTTGAAATCAGTATGATAATTGATGTCCTTTTCCGGTGGGCCAAAATTACATGCATGGGCGAATACTCCCTCCTTCACATTAGTGAAACAGATAAGTTTACGGCCTGTTGGAAATTGTCTTTGATATCAATTCCGTAGAAAAAAATACGCTATGCCTAATTCTGTTCAAACCTGAATGGAATCTTCCCTCCAAATGAAATAAAATTTGATAATTTTTCGATGCATGAGGCCTATTTCCAAAAAAGGCCTTTCCATTGACCGGCTGTCAAATTTACCAAAATATTGAAAGTGACAGTTCACCAGACGACCAACGAGTGAATCAGTTGGTCCACCAAGTTGGTAATCCCGGAGATTATACATAAACAACGATTCAGGTAATTCGATTTCGTTGATCGTACACCTGATTTAAAGGTGTTAATTTGTGGAACGAAAGGAAGAAGTACCAGGCCTTGAAAGGGAGTATAATTATCTCTTGTAGTTGAACAAAAAACCATGGCCAAACGTGCACAACCGACGTGGCAGATGCCGGAAGAAAAACCGTCGCCAAAGCTGTATCTCTACAACAGCCTGACACGTCGCAAAGAACCTTTCGTCCCACGGGACGGGCGGAATGTGCGCTGGTACAGCTGTGGACCGACCGTGTACGATGCGTCCCATATGGGTCACGCCCGGTCGTACATTAGCTTCGACATTCTGCGCCGAGTGCTGAGCGACTACTTCGGCTACAACATCCTGTACGTGATGAACATTACCGACATCGACGATAAGATCATAAAGCGTGCACGGCAGAACTTTCTGTACGAGCGATACCTGGAGGAGGCCCGGGGGTTCCCACTGGAGCGGTTGCTTGACGATAGCAAGGAGGTGATGACGACATTCCGGGCGAACATTGCACGGACGACGGATGCGGACAAGAAAACGATGATGGACCGCATGCTGGAGAAATTGACCGTGGCGGTCGATAATCTCACGCTCGCCGTCAAGGACGGGGACGAGGGGAAAGTGAAGGAGGCCCAGGAAAAGTTGCTGCACGACTCGAAGGACCCACTGTCCGATATGCTCGATAGCAAGCAGGGTTCGTCGGTGACGGAAAATGCAATCTTCGAGACACTGCCTCGCTTTTGGGAGGATGAGTTCCATAAGGACATGAACGCACTCAACGTCCTTCCGCCGGATGTGTTGACGCGTGTGAGTGAATACGTTCCGCAGATCGTTACCTACATCGAGCGAATCATTGCGAATGGGCTCGCGTATGAAGCGAACGGTTCGGTGTACTTTGACGTGGCCGGGTTTGACCGAAAGGAGCAGCATTACTACGCGAAGCTTGTCCCCGAGGCGTACGGTGACGCGAAGCAGCTACAGGAGGGCGAAGGAGACCTCAGCACGGGCGAGGATCGGCTTACGGAGAAACGGTCGCCAAACGATTTCGCCCTGTGGAAGTGCAGCAAGGCGGGTGAACCGTGGTGGGACAGTCCGTGGGGCCGTGGACGTCCCGGCTGGCACATCGAGTGCTCCGCCATGGCGTCCGATATCTGCGGAGACTATCTGGACATTCACACGGGGGGCGTTGATCTCAAGTTTCCGCACCACGACAACGAGCTGGCGCAGAGTGAGGCGCACGATGGGAGCAGCGAGTGGGTGAAGTATTTCCTGCACACCGGCCACCTGACCATCGCCGGCTGCAAGATGTCAAAGTCGCTGAAAAACTTCGTCACCATCCAGCAGGCCCTCGAGCGGCACACGGCCACCCAGCTCCGGTTGGCTTTCCTTCTTCACTCCTGGAAGGACACGCTCGATTACTCCGAGAACACGATGGAAATGGCCGTGCAGTATGAACGGTTTCTGAACGAGTTTTTCCTCAACGTCAAGGACCTCACGCGTCACGTCCAGACTGGTCTCCCGAGGGATGCCTTCAACCGCTGGACGTCGGTCGAGGCGGAGTTGCAGCAAAAGTTTGCCGACACACGGGCGGCCATCCATGAGGCCCTCTGTGATAACGTCGACACGCGTACCGCCTTGGATGCACTGCGAGGCCTGGTCTCGGTTTGCAACGTGTACATCAAGGAACACCGGTCGGCACTGAACGCACTTTTGCTTCGCCGTATCGCAACCTACTGCACCGATTTGCTGCACACTTTCGGAGCAATCAATGGTCCACGGGGTGGCATCGGATTTCCAATCAATTCCGGAACGACTGCTGGCGGCGCTGGTGGTGATGTACGTAATGGGCCTAAGTTATCAGTTAGAAAACATATTACAGCACTCCCTTCTCTCTTTAATTTCTCTTACAGCTAGAACAAACCGTTATGCCGTACCTCTCCGCCATGGCCGAATTCCGTACCTCGGTTCGGGAGCAGGCACGCGAACTGAAAGCGACCACCATTCTGCAGCTGTGCGATCAACTGCGGGACGACGTTTTGCCCGCCCTTGGCGTACGGCTCGAGGATCGCGAAGGTGCTCCATCGGCCCTCAAGCTCGTCCCGGCCGAAGTGCTGCTAAAAGAACGCGAAGCCAAGCGTGCCGAAGAGGCTCGCAAGGCAGCCGAAAAGGAGCGCAAAAAGGCCGAACAAGCGGCAGCCCAGGCGGCGAAGGACGCACAACGGAAGATCCCGCCGGCGGAGCTGTTCCGGGCGGAAACCGATAAGTACTCGGCCTTCGATGCAACCGGACTGCCGACGCACGATGCCGAAGGGAAGGAGATCAGCAAGGGGCAGCAGAAGAAGCTGCAGAAGCTCCAGCAGGCACAAGAAAAGCGCTACCAAGAGTATCTTGCCTCAAACCCGTAGTGCGACCCGGTTTCCTACGTTCCGCTCTCAACACGCGTTCTGAAATAAATGCATTTTTAAATTATACACACAAAAGTAGATTTAGTTTTCTTGATGCATGATTTATGTTTAATATTTTCGCAGAAAAAAAGGCTTATGATGGATGCTAAATCATCGCACGTGTTTTGCCCTACAACGCAAAGGACGTTTAACATTAACACTTGGTACTTGCACGGCTACGCGTGGAATAACCACGTTTCTATATAATTTCCATGTGCTTCTTTTCGGTCAGTTGACTGCTTTTCTGGTCTACGCATTATCTTTCGTCTTCTACGTGAACGGAAACTTGTAGAATTGATGAATTGAGTCGCATTGCTATGGAAACCTGTTCACATTTTTTTTTTAAATGAAACATTACTTTCTTGCGTCTTTTCTGTATCTCGTTCACTAGCTGAGCTAATGTGTGTGTGTCCGCGATGAGGGTATTGCTTTATAATTACTTTTTCACATACCGTATTTTGTGTAGTTATTTTTTAACAAACGTAATCTCGTCATTTCGACATTTGGGTTCGAATAAAACTCCAAATTAGTTAGCTACGGTTGCAGTGCATCAAAATTTGGAGTTTCTTAACGGTACAACATAAACGGAAGAACAATTCCGGAGGTAGTTCAATTTAAACGGGTTGTCGTTACCGTGGATTGTGTGGAAGGTTCACTGCAGATTTAAGGTGAGTATTTTATTAACTGAATGTTGAGACAATTGAACATGTACATTTGATTGATGTTGCTTGTTTGTTCACTCAATAGCAGGTAATAAGAGCCAAATTGCTTTCTTATTCAAATCAAATCCTTACAACATCGAAACAAACTCTTGAATTTGAAAGCTTACACCTTTCTTCAGCAAAGGAGTTGCTCGGAAATATATTTACCGGTGTACACAAACAATAATGCAACTTAAAAATTATGGAAACGTTTAAATGATTTGTAATTTCCATCGAATCCTCGTTGATTCATTAGTTGAAGCAACGAAATAAGTTTACTATTTGAAAACGTTTTACTATTTTATTGTTTTATTGTAAAAAGAATCCCTCGGACCACAAAATGGAGGTAGGGGTGCGGGTTTTAGTTGTACTTGAACCAATGGCAAAAGGAAGGTGAAATATTCCGTTCCCGATTTCGCACAATCATTAGCGCTCGAGGGAGTTGGCCACACAACATATGGCCATACACAGAAGTTTCTACCTTACGTGGTTTTGGGTTTAAGAATAAGCTTCAGCTACGCTTCCTCACGATTGGGAGCTTTTCCCGCTTCGGTTTGAACAGTTTTCATTGGGTTGTGATTTTGTTGTAGATTGATTGTGTTTTATTGCTGCCGGTACTTCCGTTGCGCTTGTACGGCCATTTTCACGCACGCCTGCCTGCTCAACATCCATCGATTCTGTTTCCTTACACACTAACATTATAACGAGTAATAATCAATCAATAGTTAACGCTAGCACATCGTAGCAGCTCCAAGGGTTGCCCTGATCAAATCGAGGAAGAATGAGAGAAAAGTAAAACACATAGAAATCATTTTGAAGGGAGGAAAAATCGAACTCCCTCCTGGGGAGAGGGGTTTCCACTCAAATGAAAACAGTCAAATCCAGTATAAACCAGCATGATGATGCGTTTGTCTGCCTTCAAATTTCACTTGGTCTGCGCTTATTAAACAAAAAAAGCGATGAAACACATAAGATTTTTAACAGCTACGACCATATCATCTGGGAAAAAGTAAAAAGTTACTTGAAAACGATTATCCAGCGCGAAAGCCTATCAGTTAACGTTTTTATGCTTTAAACCTTAAGCTTAACTAATTCGACACAGATACAGATGCTTGCGAGTGGGAAGCCATCCCACTCCGATTATACGCTATATGTTTCCTAGGTCGGCGACGATTGATTTCGCACTTCGTTCGTTAACATAAACCGGTTACGTGGTGGTTTGAATGTTTTCCAAAGCAAAAGGAAAATGTTGAAAGATAAAAAATAAAACAAAGAAAAAATAGAAAACGATCCCTACGAAAACCGCGGAGGAAACAATTACTAAACTCCGGTTTCGGGATCGCAATACACTGTGTTTTGTCGTTTTTGGGGATGCATCGTTACCCGCGTCCGTATCATCTTCAGATTCCCTGACCCTTTCCTCCTTCTGTCCTTTGCGCGTCAGCTCAGATTTGCGATGTAAACTTTTGGATTTGTCGCCTCGGCAGATCGCCAAACACGGCGTCCCCGTGGACGCTCTTGGCGATTGCCTTGATGCTGGCCGCTATATCAACCGCCTCCTCGGTCATCTGGAATGTGGCGAAAGGGGCAGTTAGGACCATGCGGAGGATCACATTCGTTCCGGGTGTCTTACCTCATCGAGATCATCGTCGTTCCCGCGGAACGGTGTCATCGGTTTCGGTGTCGAAATCGGAAGACTTCTCGCTATCGAACTGTTCTGGCGGTACGGCAAACGCGGTATACGCATGCCTCCCTCCTGATTGTTGTTGTCGGTAGTATCTAATGGCGAAAGATAAAAATAATATTTTTGAATTCATTTTTTTTGTTTTTAATCCATGAAAGGATAATTGATCGCGTTCTTACCGTCGTAATCACATTCATCCTCGTCCGAGTAAGCGTCCGGCGGGGGCGTTTTGTCGTTTTCCATGCCGTCGATATCGAACAGGCAGTCCGCGTCGAGCGCATGGTTGTTGCCGCCACTGTTGCTACTAAACCTATGCGCACTCATGACGCCCGGCATACCCGGGGACGACGCCGTCAAGCCGCTGTTGTGGTTGGCAAAGAGATTTGTACTGCTGGAATGTTGCTGCTGCTGCTGCTGTTGAGTTGGTGGTTTGTTAATGGCACCTCGGTTTGTAGTGGTATTGTTGTTGATGGTATTAGCAACACTGTTGCTGAGCGCTGGCCGCATGCCGGCGATTGATTGTGATCTTAAGGCGCCACTGCCTCCATTGGTCGCTTCCTGACCATCCAAAGCGAACGAGTTGGAGGAGATGGATGAAGCTCTCGAGTTTGGCTCTACTCGCTGCGATTGTACCTCGCCCGTGCTCATGACGGACGATTCCGTAGAGCTACCGACGACCTCACCACCACCACCACCGCCGCTAGATCCTCCGTGTACCATCGACGGTGGACTGTTTCCGGTTGACATCGGCATACACTCAGGCGTAGGCGGAGGTGTTTCCATCTGACTGCCTGGCTGGGTATCGGCAACCCCTCCGGCACCGGCCGTTGTGGTCACATTCGTCATCAGCTGGGCGAGGGCTTTCGCAGGGACTGGACCACCACCACCACCAGTACCTACGATCGCTTTCTCATCGCCTCCCTCCTCCATGCGCCGATCACCGCCACTAGTAGAGCGCACCATCGTCGGCATTTTCACGGCATTCCCAGCCGTTGTCGTCGTCGGCACTGCTGCCACGCCACTTTTGTTATCTTCTAGTTCAGGTACAAAGCTTTGCGCCAGGAAAAGATAATCCTGCTCCGCCCGGTCGCGCATGTTGCACAGCTGCTCGTTCAGCTCTTGGGTGAAGCGTGCGATGCGCTCGTTTGCCAGCTGCGTTTCGGCGCGCATGAACGCCCTCAGCTGCTCCAGCAGCTCGTTGCTGTCGTTCGTGCTGTCGAGCGTGTTGGCCGCGGCATTGAACAGGCTGCGGTACTCGTCCTTCCGGTAGAACCCACGGAAGTCAGCGGCGCGCCCATCAAGCATGATTCTGTACGCGGGCGAATAGTTCTCCTGTGCCATCCGTTGCGAGATGGCTTCGGCGGTAGTCTGAAAGGAACAGAAGGAAGGCCTAATTAGTAAGAAATTACATCCTAGCGCACACTGCTCGATCACTTACAGCAAGGGACGGGTTGACGAGGAGCGCCGTAGGATTTTCCAGCGGATCGCGGGCGAACACTAGGCAGCTGCAGTTCAAACATTTGTCACCTCCCAGCGATCCCACGAGAGTGGCTTCAGCAGGGTCGTCAGTTGAACGCTCACGTTCGCCTCCGGCAGAGGTCCAATGGCCTGTAGCGAGAGTGGATGAAATAACTCCAATTAGTATACTCAGAACTTGCAGAAGAAACTAACATCGGTAAATGTATAAGGAATCAAATTTCGTCCATCGTAGACGTCGCCCAACAGTCTTCCATATTTTTATGAATTTATGTTACCAAAAATACCTTTAAATGATTGCATGAACCAAAACGTGATTATTTTTGGTAGCAATTCTACGATCAACTACGATCAAATTACATCAGCTTTAATCGATAAATTTAAAACAAAATCATCTTGGTTGCACTGGATTCTAAGTTTCTTAACGTCGTTTTTTCATGAATGGCATGAAATTTTTGAATGAATAAGAACAGCTTGAAAGAATTCGCTTTTATACAACTGCAAGACACTGAAATATTATTAAACGTAATTGAAATCTATCAGGAAACTCTTTTTCAAATACGAAAAAACAGTTAAACACACTAATGTTTACAAGATTACAATCGAATGCTAACGCATGGATTGCTTTGTGCAGTTATTGAAACAAAAATTATAGAGTGATCCAAGATGCCACAAGATGTTGGGAGAGTTATAAATTTGCACCTATGAAAATGTTTACACAAACCGGGACCATCGATTCATTCTTTCAACGGAATGCGACGTTGTAAAGTGCATCTTTGTGTGTTCGCCGTTTTTTACGCCAATCTACTTGAATAGTTTAGAAATAAAAAGAATACATTGATCATGCGAGTAGCCGGCCCTTTTTGGAGGTGGGCCTCGCTTTGCATAAGGAAACGGCAATCTTCTTCCGTTTTTTTCTCCCCTATCTGCGTGTAGTGCACAATTTGAATAAATTATTCTAAGTATATCTTCATCCCGCGCCTGAACGTCACACCCTTTTCCGATCGCGGGCCCTCACTCACTCTCAGGGTGGAAGCGAGAAAACAAAACACCATTCTAGCGCGTTCCTTCGCCGTGTGTCGCTCATCAGGCGGCTCAGAACAAAACCAAAAACAAATCCAAACCCAGCAAAGACGACGACGCAAGCGTCGGAAGCGGTTTTGGGCGTCAGAAAACGGTCACAGGAAGTGGCCAGCGGGGCCGGGGAAGGGAATGCGCATACAACCTAGGGCAGCGAAACACCACCACCTACACGACGCCACCGGTGCGCGGTCAATACCGAAACCGAACTGCCTGCCTCCCCGGGGTACCCGTACCCGTACCCGCCGCACTCGTCATATTTGTCGTGATTATATTTTCGTGTCCGTTTGTGTGCGCCCTGTACTCTGTTGTGGCCGTGTACCGGCTCTCGGGTGTCGGGTGTTTTATTTTATTTTAGGTGTGTTTTTTCCTCCCATTGGTTTGGACGTGTCGAACGACGAAGGGGATGGGGTGGGGGTCAGCGCACGGGGGATGCGGTTTGGTCCGCGATTACACTCTGCTCGGTTCGCGGGGTGTGTATTGCTGTTGAATAAACTGCAAGCTTGGCCAAAAAAGAGTTGTTATTGGTACGGCATTATATTTGCTTGTGTTGTTCGTTCGTTGTTTACCGAACCAGTTCGATATACAACACACACATGGTTCGATATTTTCAGTCCACTCTTAATATGATTAGATGGTCGGAGGAAACAGTTCATTTTTGTGCAATGCTGAAGCGATAAAATTTAATTGTTATCAGCATAACAGCTATTCGAACCACTCATCACTTATTGTAACGGTTTAATAAACATTATGAAGACATCAATTTTACACGATTGTTAAGAATATCAGTGAAAGAGTCACTTGAAACAAGAACAACTAAATCCCCCATGTGTGCGCTCCTCATAGTTCAAATAATCCTAATCTAACGCACATGGCCCTACCGTGTCTATCCTAAGCACATGTGTCTACTAAATAACGGATAAAATGGTCAAGAAAACATGCTGGATGAACTTGATCCTTTTTATCTAATAACCGTGTAATGGTAACTGGAAACACAACAAAAAAGTGAGTGCACCAGAAAAGTATCAGATCTTTAGTATAGATGAAAACTCTTTGCTGAATTTAATGACTTTCTATTCAAAAGGAGTTTGTTATTACGATAAACCGAGGAAGTGTCCGAATAAAAATTTGAACGTGTACGAATACAAAATGAAATGTAATTTCAGGATTTTTGAAAAAGCAGTACAAAATGTAAATCTCAGTCATTGTATAAAGCCCTTGAGGCAAACAATTGCAATCGAAATATATATGTTTCATCCATAAAATCTCAAACCATTTTTTTAAAGAGTACGAATATAAGAGGTTGCATCATATTAGTTGAGGAATTATTACCTCACATTAAGTTGGTTGTCTGTGTGTTACGGATGTTTGAAAACCCAAGAAAAAGAACTCAGAAGAACAGAAAAGTTCCATCCATCCCGGACATGGCAACCACCAACACCAGACAGCCCTACAGGTCGAAACGGCGTACGTTTCTGTCGTTGTGTGGGGTGAAACCTTTCGGTGCGATAAGTGCATGGCCGACGGATGCCGTATGTCCGCGCAGAAACAGGATGCACACGGACGCAAGCGGTCAGCCGGAGGCGGAAAAGGGTCGACGATTCGAGATTGCGTCCGTAAGTGTGCGCCCCGGCCCGGGATTTTTTTTTCGATCGTCGTGGCGTGGTTTCGTCAGAGAACGAAGAGCTAAGCAAAAACCCGGTTCTTCAAGGGGAACATCATTTCTTCGCGAAGAAAATAGTTCATTTTTAGTCAAGGAGTAAAAGCTGTTAAATTTTAAGGGCCCTTTTACAGCAAAAAGGGTTTCACATTCCAGCGAACCACCACCAACCTTGGCTCACGGCGGGTGTCGACTGTTTTTATTCAACAGCAAATCGATCGAGTTTCAACCCGTTGTAGAGGCTTGCATCATGTTATCGCTTTTGCACTTGCAATGTTGTTTTCTGTTGCCTCTTTCCTGCAGTTGGCATAGTTATTGCGCCTCGCCCCGGTCCCTTTACCTGTCCCGAAGCGGCCTACCAACACACCGCGCCAGCTGGAAGGACACAAGGGCACGACGGAAAAATGCCGGCCGGCAAACCAACACACCGACAACGTATGAAACCTTTCCTTGCTTCTTCAACCTAGGGAAGAACTTCGTGTAATTGTGATAACGATCGCTTCGAACGATACCGTTTCCTGAACATTTAAAGTTTTGCATCATTCAATCACAACTTCCCACAAATGAAGAGGTTATTCAATTTGAAGAAAGAGTTATGAGCATTTGCCAAACAGATATTTATCAATATTTTTAAAGAAAGTTACAGCATTTCATTTGAACATTTTACGAAAGGGAAAGCCTGAGTATTAAACTAAAAAAATGTGGAATCAAAATTGATCTTCTCTAAGTATTCAAATGAGCATCTGTATATGCCAAGGGGTTCTACCGATCGTGTCATTTATTTTATTCGCCAACGAAAGGTATTAGAAAGCAATCGGAATCTTCAACTCAAGCTATTTACGATCCTACTCCGGTTGTCCAAACAAGGCAGCAGAAACTGATAACGTACAAACCGGGCCGCAGAGTGAAGCGATCACGCCCGCAGGGAGGCACGAGAGGGAAAGTGATTCCTGGTTCTTACGAAAGAACACACCAACCGATAGCCTTTTTGCTGCAGTGTTGGTGGTGAAAAGATGATGATGATCACTTTCTAAAAACCCACTGTTGTGCTGTAGTCTGGCTGATTCTGGCCGGAATGTTCTCCTCCCCTTCCATTTTCACTTCCTGTTCCAATGGGAGGATCGATAGGGTGGGGTTGGGATGGCGAAGAACATCACCGGTTCCGATTAGGATGCGACAACATCGTCTCATCGTACGGCCAGTGATGTTTATTCAAACATCTTCCCCCCTACCGCTCTTCTCAGCGAAATATAGATGTGATGTGTTAAATAATGCATTCCTCCTTGGGTTGCAAAGTTAGGAATTCTTTTTAAAGATCGAGCTCATATTCACATTTGCCTGTTGGAAGAGTAATCAGTCAGTTTCCCCCTTCAAGCGGAAGGAGAAGAGTATCCTTGGGCAAGTAAAATGACGTTGAGGGTGATGACGCACAAGGAAGAAGGAACAAACAAGTCCGTGCAAGGGCCGGGCAGCAAGGCGAAAGAGAACAATCTCGGATGCTTTTCGTGACGTTTCAGAACTGCGACGCAATAAACCAAACCATGTGTGTGCGTTTGTATGTTCTAGTCCTTCCTTTTTTACTATGCGTCCCCAAGGAATGCATCGTGACCGTGTCCTTTGCCGGCACGCATTCTCGAGAACGCTTTCATGTTACTTGCATTGGAAGTGTTTGGACATTGTAATGAATGCAATGTTAGTGTGAACACTTACCTCTTGGAAGAAACAGGCCAGCTCGCGAGATTTTCCATCGATGATGCCGGTAGTGCTTCCTCCTACACCTCCTCCTCCTGGTGGCACCGGTCGCCGGGGTACGTTCGGGTCACTTTTTAGCGTCTCTTGCACGGGGTGGGCGGTGGTACTGAGGAAACTCTCATCGTTTACGGTTATCGACACGTTCAGGCACTGACAGGTAAACATGGTCACCGACCGGCCTTCCGCGCTTGTGTGTTTGGTCCGTCCTTATGCCACGGCCGAGCGAACGATTCTGTTAGAAATCGCGGCGGGACGAAGAATCACCAGAACCGGCACCAACGGGCACACAAATGCAACTGCAACTGCAACGGCAACGGCAACGGTATGCGATGCAAGCACTACAAGCACAATCTGTAAATACGGGTGTGAGAGTGCGTTTGTTTCTTCTTTGTTCGCACGATTGTTTTGTCGCGTATTTTTTTCTGTATTATTTTCCTAGCGTTTCGGTAGCACGGCGATGCCCGTTCCAAATCGAACGATGGTATCGGGGGAAACAAAACCTCACTCGAATGCACTTTCAGCTGGCGAAGAGGTCAGCGGAAAGGAGAGTAATTGTGTTGTTGTTTTAGACCTTTTAATCGGTTGCAGCGATGAGGAGATAGCAGGAGGGGTTTGTTCAAGATGCGGCTTTTTTCTTTTTTCTTCGATGCCACTGCTATCCACTAAAGATCATCCACTAGTGGATTATAACTTACAGCACCGGATCAAATAATCTGCAGAAGTAGTCTCCGGGTCTCCTCGTTGTCGAGCGTCGCGTGCTTCGCGAGAGGATGGCAGCAAAATGTGTGTACCACTGCAAGCTAATGCCCGTTTGGTTGTTTTCGTCGGACCCTCCGCGAATAAACGCGATTTCGTGGGGTTTTGAAGAAGAGTAGCACGGGTAGGACAACGGAGAAGAAGGCACACTCCGCTGTAAACTCGCCCGCAATCCGCGATAGGTCTCTGAAATCTACAAGCGGCGAATGTGCTGCAATCGATTCCTATATTGCTGATGCACCGAGCTTTGCTGCTGGGATATTGAAGCAAGCAAAATGGAGACCGTTCCTTCCGAAAATGCCAGCGCCTTGCCTGACACAACAACTGCTGCTGCTTACTTTGTTTCGCCGATTTTTACTACCCGCACAAGATGTGTACATTGAAGATGTCACTACCAAGGTTTATAGTGTACAAGATGAAGATGTTTATTTGTGATTTAATTGTGATACACGATTGTTAATATAGTTTCATTGTTTAGCAATAAAGCAATCCTCCTCACAAATTGAGCCGTATTTTGTTTAAAATTCACCTGCCTTCGATTTCGAGCAGATGTACTCGAAGGAATCGTCAAATTCACAATGACAGCTGTTAGCAAAAATGCATTTTCTTATTGGATTCAGTTTAAACGAAAAGAAAAGGGATTGCAACGGACTGCACGTGCAAAACTATTGTTGTTCAGATGTTGACAACAAGTGCAGCAGCTGGGAAAATTAGTGCTTATAATTTACACATCGTGATCATTTTCCAATTTATAAGAAAATACCTAGGAGAAACTCTAACATAAAACCCAACATTAACAAATTTGTATCGTTCATATTGAAAAAGAATTTATTGAAACGACAGCTGTTCGATGTTGATGATAAATTCTTTCAAATGATGGTGAAGTTGTGAATATGAACGACAAGAACGGACCGGGCGCTCCTTGTCGATTACCGGCGGTCGTTGGTGAAAGTTTCGGCGTAACTTCTACCTTGCACTGCACACAGCTGCTCACGCACGATAATTCACTTCGCTAGCCCAATGTTCTGTTGCTTCAGACACGCACGTACGTTCTCTCCCCCTTTTACCCCTTTAATACGATCCGGAATTGTCTCTGCGATTAAGGTTCGGCTGTTATCGAGTTTTTTCTTCGATTTTCACACACGATAAATAGAGAAACAGTCAAATCTGTTCACGGCACTATGTTCACTGACGCTGGGCCAGCTCGGCCTGGGCGACGGCCACCGAGTTGATGTTGTCTTGAACGAGAGTAAGATTTGTCTTCCATGAAAGCAGCAGATCACGCAGCTGCTGCCACTGCGGGCGACCGAACGTGCGGTGCATTGTGCTGGAGATGTGCACTTTCCGCGCACGCTGATCCATCCGGGCGCGGACCAGCTTCGTTTTCAGCACCTCGATGATGAACGGTTCCACCTCCTCTTCCTTGATCTGCAGCTCATCCTGCAGTTGCTGGAAGGTCATCTCGGGATTGCTTTCCGCCAGCTGCATGAAGGACAACAGTCGCATCTTTTTGATGTTTTGTTCGTGGTTCAGCCCTATGAAGACAAATGTAAACAACGAGTTCGATTATGGATCCTGTGAATAAGGTTGCACTAGGGTAATCCGTACCCTGCGAGTTGACGAACTCCTTATGATTCTTGTAGAACTGAAGATAACTTGGAAGCTTTTCTGATACGAACACCGACAAGAGATCGTGAATCAGTTCTCCCTCGAGGAAACGAACCGGTTTCAGCGATAGCAACGGATCAAGGAGGAACGTATTGGGGTCAGCCAGTGCGGTCACGATACATTTCATTGCATCTTCGCGTGCGTAAGATGCATTCTCGGCCGTGTACGTGCCAAGCAGCTCGATCATCACCTTGGACGCCAGCTCACTGTTGGTGTCCTTAAGGACATCATGCAGCAAGCGATACAGTTTCTGCATCTGCTCATTCGACGGCGGGCACTGAGCAAACTGTGCCTTCAGCTGCTCCACACCCGTAAATACTTCCTTCACCTGATTCACCTGTTTGGCCACCTGTACCAAGTGATAGTACACATGGTAACGGAGTGGGGAGGTCACCTCCAAGTTGCTGAACAAACGCCACAAGCTAAAAATGGGATGGAGGTGGTGTAAATACCTGCAGTTTCCTCGTTCGTTTCAATAGTACTCACGATTGCAGGCAAACTCGAGCAAGACTGGGCTCCTTCGCTTTTGTCATCTTGTCGCAGAATGAAAGAATCAGGTTCTCTCCGCGCTCCAATGGAATGGAAACGATGATGGACACAACACTGTTCAGCACGGCGTCAATTTCGTCCGGTGTGTGCGAGTTATCCTTGAAGCACACATCGCAAACTCCGATGATCTTGTGCAGATCATCTTCGATGCCTTTGCTAGACTTTTCCTCGCTGATTTCAGCACCAAGTTTCTTGAAGAACTTTCGCAGCTCTTGGGCCTAACAAGTAGAGCGAAACATAACCTCAATTGTAGGTCGCCGACGTAGTGCACTCTCGTCGAAGTGGATGCAACACCGTGCATTGCGATGTTATTTTATGCTCCTCGATGTCCTTACCTGATCGTCGATCTCGGCATCGATAAAAACAGCGGGACCCTGCATTGTGCAGCCGGTTTAATGTAATATTTCCGCACAACAAACGACCAACACGTCGCAGGATTAGTTCGTCACGAAGAGCAGCAATTTCAGATAGTGTTGGCAGAATCGGGATTTGGAAGACTCAAAGATTCGATCCCTAGAGGGATTGTAAAGATTCAAATCCCATTTGACGGATTCTAGAGATTTGATTCGATTCCAAGGATTCGAATCTGTTTTGATCTGTTTGGGATTCGAATCTGTTTTGATGTGTTAGGTACTCGTAATTGAGGAGTTCTACCATTATGTTTATCTGACGCGGTGACAATGATTCAGACCAGGACCTGGTTCACATGTTAAGCGTATTTTTGTTCAAATAAAGACTCGACATTGAGAATCGCGATTCATGATGAACAGAACTACTTACAGCGGTGAACCCTCACATTGGAAATGTGTGACATGTTTTTATTACACAAAAAGCGAGTTATCAGTATTGATCTGATTAGAGTTTAGATTAGGATAACCGATTTCCAGACCGCCGTTGATTTGTTGATCACCACAACAGTTTGACGGATTGGGACTCAGATTAGTTGATTTGAGTGCCAAGTAGAGATTCGATATCCCCATCACTAGAACGAAGCCGACAGCACACCTTGACATAAACAAACTTCAAAAACCTCGGTCGAAACTAGAAATAATGGCTGAAATAGCTAATTTTTTAATAACTTTTTAGTTCCTGAACCGATTTGCACAAGTGACCCCTCAAATGAAAGGTATTTACACGTAACTTTGTCACAAGTAAAATTTAACCATCGTTTCTTGTTTTGGAGAAAACCAAGGGCCGGGCGAGAGATAACACTGAAGGGCGAAAATCAAAGGAACCTTGGTTTGCGAAGTAGTGCAAAATTTTTAGCTTATACATTTACAACCATCTACTTGTGTAGTTCTTGCATCTAATTACGGATTGTATTTAAGTACGGATAAAATTAGTGCTAGTTATCGAATAGCTTGATATTCGCAACCGATTGAGATGGTTATGGAGGGTCCACACTAGACCGTTAGCGTGCTATAAAAGTGGAGGGCACGTGGTCCATGCAGCTTTCGTATATTTTTCACTTACCTTAGTTTTTGAATGCGGGTTTTATTTTAAGTTTGTGTATTAAAACAATTTGGAAAAGTGACAAAACAAACCAAAGTATTTTCTCAAATATCCAATTTATTATGGAGAAGAAAAAGGGGACACATGGGATCGCTTTATATGTCAATATTTATTTTTCCTTTTTTTTGCCATCCATTTGTTCGATCCATCTTTTCTGGTCTCGTCTCGTCTCGTTTCATTTCAATTTCGAAAATTGCTCTATAGGCTTACATGCTATGGTAGCTCATCGAACTGCACTACCAAGAACCGGATTCGTGTCTTAAGTTTTGTCAGTTTCGTTTTTGGGTACTATCTCTCACAGTCCTGTTCTTCAGTAGGGTTTCTGCGCCCAGTTTTTCTTTCCTTTCAAAACCATTTCGTGCTTACCTTGCTGTTCTTTCTTTTTAATTGTCCAACAATTCAATCCTTTTTGCTACTGCACTCAGCCCGATACTTTGCGCCAATGTTTTTTTTCTTAAATTCAGCATCTCGCTGCTCGTTAGTCGTGCAATCCTACGCAAACGCTCGTCGCGTTCGAATGCCGATAAAATATATTGATTTATTAGATTTTTTTAGTTCCCCATTTTACGATTGTTTATTACCATACACACACGAACAATGTTGCAGTTTGTTTATTTCGATAGAGTTACGATAGAGTTTGTGTTAGTGAGATGATGGGGAGTTTTTTTCAGTTATTTTTCATTTTTCATTTTGAGTGTTTTCATCTCAAATACTTGCCCGGTTCTAAAGATGATGGTTTTGTTGCTTTACTATGTTATTGGATTTGTTTTTATGTTTCGTTTGGGAGCTTTTATGTTCGTTTCGTGTAGGATTTTCATTTACTTCAATGAGTGTTTGAACTATCTGAGGAATTTTTTGTCTAAATTTCAGAGTTTTTAGAAGTGATTGAACGAGTTTCACGAAATTTGTCTTTACGTCTCCCACTTTCTTTGCCTCGCTATGAATCAATGAAATCATACTCAACAAAACCGTGTGATTCGTTCCGATTCCGCAGTGTTTGCCGCCTGATGTAGTGGATATAACATATGAATCAGATAATTTCTCTATTTTGATATATGTATCTATGTTTATATGTATATATATTTATACTCATGTTTAGGATTTTGTCGAAGTTGTATAAAATTATGTACAATCGTAGTGTTTTTCATGTCTGTGTGTGTGTGACTTTTAACACAAATAAGCGGACATAAATGAGAAAAAACTCTCAAATATATTCTTTCACTGGTTTGATCGAACTGGTTCATATAGAGTATTAGACGGTTTGAACAGGAAAATGAAATGCAAAATAAGCTCAATATGCTAGAGTACTACATTCTATTTCGTTCAATGAGTATGAGTATATATAAAAATAATGTTTATGTAAAACACGAAAAAAAAAACATATCAATGCTCAAATGGTTAAACCAACAGTAGTGGAAAGCATGTAGTTGTTGAACCACGTTGACGAACAAAGTTCTTCGAAACGCAAACATAAAGTCTATAATCAATAAAACTCTTCAAATTTTCCAATAGGTTTTTGCATTGCGCTATAGGAAAAATGAGTCTCGAATCCCTAATCGACACGTTTTTTTGATGGTTCCGAACTGAGTCGTTTTTCAAACCAATCAATATTTGTTGCTGGATATGTTGCATCCAACTCGGACTGGTGCCTGAATTTCTCCTCCCTTGATATCCGTCGTCGTGATGCTTTTTCTTCTAATTTCTTCTAATGTATCCTGTAATCCTGTTTTCCGATATGTGGGAATAAACGCATGATATAGTCGACTTTAAAGTTAGGTCTATTTGTTTTCTCTTACATTGACGTGTCCACTTTTTTTCCTCTCTCACTTGATTCTCTTGATCGCTATCGTAAGTTCTTTCCGTTCGTTAATTATTGTTTTTACTTCCTGCTTTGACTTAGATTTTAGAAAAAGAAAAAGTGTGAACCAATGAATTTCCTTAGCAAGGTTTTTTTTCTGTCATTATCTGTTCGAAACATAATCGATTGTTTATCCGAAGTAGTCATTTCACAAGAAAAAGTCTCCTAGGTAATTCCTTACAACAGTTACCTTTTTCATCGATTATTGGGGTAAAATATTGGTTCTAGTTCGAAAATGTGTACTTGTTCCATTTTTATGCATTAATACTTGTCTCAAGTCATTTAAATTTAGCTATTGTCACATGTGAATTGATGAATCGGTAATGGAAAGAGCCTTTTTGGTGCGGGATTGCAGTGGAGTTCAGTCATCTATTCGCCGTGACTATTATGCCATCATTTTGTGGGCTTTTTAGTGTAGTGTGCCGTCAAAATGGGTAGTATGGAGCATATACGAAAGGAGCCACCGTGGCGGGCAAAAACAAAACGTAAAGTCGTTTGTTCCCTTCGGCCTTGTCTGTGTTGTGCGCTGATGTCTTGTGACACCGATTTAAAAAAGTTTGAAAATGATTTATTCATTCTGTCAATGCTTGCCCATCATCGATCGCCTCTCTAGAGCTCACTCTCATACGACGCACGTGCCAATTTGTCTATGGACCCTGTCCCGAACACAGTGTTCTACAACGGCCGACACCAGTCATCAAAACCCGGTGGCCAAGGGTTTCACGAAAATGTGAAACGGATTTCAACGGGCACACATACACACACATACACACAGACCAAACACAAACACGTACATATACGGCCATACACGTACATTACACATACACTCGCCTCAGCACGCATACCTACTATTTTTTTGTTTTGCCTAGTAGTGTTTTAGTAGATAGTAGCGCTACTGTTAATATTTAATTAATGGATGGTACCCTCGAAAACCAAAACTAATTAGTACATCAGTACACAAAAAAAAGTCTCGTTTTCTACCTCAGGTATTCTGTACACTGTGCCATCGCGAGAGGACGCCACGAGGCAGACACACAGGTTAAAACAGGTCTGAGCTACGGTAGGAAAACTCCGAGCAATATTTAGCGTGAGCTAGGACAACCCACAGGAAGTTACTAGCCTCGGATCCGTCGGCACGTCTATTCCGACATTGGTTCGTTCAAATGAAGGGGTGGGTTCTTCTCATTCTCCGGTATGTCGGCTGTGGTTTGAACGTGTGGTATAACTAGCGTTTGCCTACCTTTTGTTTTCTGTTTTACGTCTAAAAGTATGTTGCCACTACAAACACCCTGCTCTTGCACTAAGATTAAATGGTATCCCGGTTCGAAGAGTGTAGAGTTGCGTATATGCATATATCTATATATATATAATTTGTTTTTTTTTTTTAATGTATGCAGTTTTATCTTTGCGTTATTGTTCTAGTTTTCTTGTGTGTTGCGTTCTGGGTTTAACTGGCCCAGGCCAATCGAAGCGGCAAGCGGATGAAAAAAGTGGTCGTAAAATGGCGACCCATTGCGGGGTCGGAAGCGAACTACCGGAAGAGTACTACCACCGTAGCGGATCCATCCACGCAACTCTCTCTCCCTCTCTCTCCCCTATGCACGAGAAGCTGGTTTGGTTTAGCCGTTAGTCGTTGTAAAAATTCTAAAAACTGCTAACTTTCGATCAGCCTCGATCCTTCAATGAAAGGGATGGAGAAAGGTCGTGTCGGAGAAAAAACGTACGTGGAAGAAGTGGTCACGGGGAAAAAAAGAATACCTTCGTTAGCGGGAGGATAAGAGAAAAGTGAAAACTCAAACAACTAAACCAAACACCTTTTCCATGGATATACGCGTTAGCTAATGATTGTATTTTGCCATCTGCTCTGCTTTCCTTAGTTTACTCAACGCGGTTTCTTTCGAATCTCAAAAATCTACTTATTAGCACACTACAATCACGGCTACCAAATGAATAGTGGGGCTCGAGAAATGGTAGTTGCATCGAGTCTTACGCACAATGAGCTTGTGTTGTTGCTTTTGAACCTGAAATATGATGCGAAGCAATCTGAGTAGATGGCGAGCTGAAGACATTGATCTCATTTCCCTGTTTTGTTGTAGGACACTCTAATGATAGCATGTTTCTATCCTACTAGGTTTTCCTTGATCCATTTTATTAGTAAACTAAGTGTAGCACATGTTTGCTGAATTAATGTGATGCTCATTGAGCAGACATTCGCACGTACACACAAACACACACTCAACATCGGAAAAGTTCGAATGTATAAAATTCTGTTTTCCTTCCGAAAGGTGTGAGCTGTTGTTGATTTGATGCTTGCGGTTTCATTTGTTTCCGACCGGAAAGCAGGGAGGTCGACGGATGCACTGTTGCAATACTGATCGAATGGAAGATAATCACGTGGGTCAATGATGGAGTCAGATCTGGCTTGAATAGTTTTTGTGTGTCCTTAGAAAGAACTAGTGACAAAATGGGGTGTCCCTATAGGTGATCGATTTTCATGCTAATCTCGAGTTGTCGTGCAGCTTTTTGTTTTGCTGATGTTTTATTTCTACCTTACATTCTTGTACATTAGCTAAATACTCTAAATTAGTTTCGGGTTTTCTTTTTGCTTTTTCTACACACTGTTGTCAAATTATCCTTTCCCACTTTCGTTTGATCGCTGAAAGGATGCTTTTATGTCGCTTGGTTTTGGAATTTTACAACTGCGAAGGAAAAATCTCCTTCAAAATGTTCTCCATCTGCTGCTAGTCGCTACGGTTAAGTAGAAACAATATGCTAAACGATCAAACGAAAACATTTAACTACTCCCATTGCGGCACGTTTGACGTTAGGATAACAATACAGTAGAGTGTCCCACTGCCTTCTGAACATGCATGTAAAGAAGGATGGATTGCGATCCAAAACGGCTGGCGGCCGGAAAAGAAAAGTCTGCGTTTGGAAAACGAACCGGAAATCAGATCGAGTAAAGCAAACCCTGTGAAGCTATTCCTATAACATTACATTAATTATTAAGCTAAGCTTGTTTTACCTCTGCAGAGCTGTACACGATAAACATTAAAAATTGGATTAGTGTTTTCGTCGATCGCGATTCCGTTCATCCGATTTTTTCGCCTGAACTTCCCTATAATATTCTCTAGGTTTTTTTTCTTAGTCCTCCTTCATCATAGTCATCCTCTTTCTCTGTTCTACCGATCTTTCTTCTATATTTAACTTTTGTTGTTAGTTTTTTTTCTTCTAACTTTTTTTTATTTTATATTTACCGTATTCATTACATAGTATAATTGTTTTCTTTAATTGCTAATGTTCGTGATGTTTGCAGTTGTTGTTGCTCGTGTTCTTCAACGATTTTTATTTTAGTTTAACTCCGTCTTATTTTGTTAGTTTTGGGTACACTGTTTACTCCCTTTTTCAATATACACCCTGCGCGGTTTTTGATGACCAACCAGACAGTCCTGTGGGCGAGAGAGAACGGATGTCAGAAATGGTTTTTTTTCAAATCTTCAAACACAATACAACGGTAGTAACCAGCACAATGTTAAAAGGACACTATGGTTGCGCTCTGCGAATACACAAGTTTGCGGCACAATGCGTCTAACAGTCGGACGATCTATAAGTTAAACGTTACTTTTGTTCCGAAAGAGGCAAATCTAGATACAAGTTGGCAAACAAGTCTACCACTGATCGGATGAAAGTGGAAAAATCATAAGCAAACAAAGCCGTAACCGAGAAACACATTTTCGTCGAACAGAGTATTTGGGTTTTTAGGTGTTGCCTTGGAATACTTACTTCATATAGTGCCGAAAAAATTATTCTCCAATTTGCGTGATTTTTAGTTTTGCGTCGTTTCTTTGAATGAATGATGTTCTGTAAGAGATGTTTTGCGTCGATTTTCGAATTCAGTCGTTTGGTATTGGTGGATTTGCTGGTAATGATGCTGTTGTTTGTTGTTTGTGGTAGCGGATGCTGCATTCCTGTGTTCCTGCAGTTCATCTTGGTGGGGGTGGGTGATGGTGACGGTGGTTTGCTGCTCTGCTCGTGGCGAAAGTGATTGGACTTCCTGTTGCTTTTCTTGCTGTGGTTTTTTGCTTTATGGTGGTTGATGTCGTCGATTGTGAAGGTAGGCGTGTAGTTTGTGTGTGTGTGTGTGTTTGTCGAGCGAGTCACATATGTCGCAACAAGACCCCAGACTGACCATTACTTCCTCCATTTCCAGTTCACTTCACGTTTCCGTATTCACTCTCTCCGTTCGTTATCCTTAGTACACCTTAGTAGTGACAGGTTGCTTCAAAGCCTAGCGTGACATGCGTGACAGTTAGTATCCTTCGCTTTTGAGCAGCGAATGGAGATTGTGACAAAACGGTCGAAATGCTCAGGAATAGTAGCACGCAGAATAGTGACGTTTTTCATGCACACTGACGTGTTAAGTAACGTTTGTTGGTTTTTCCTTTTCTTTGACAGTTGAAGTTGGGATCTCTTCACGTCAAGTCACAAGGGCCTCTGTTGTTGCATAGTTTTTCGATGTTCGATTCATAACAGTCACTCTTCATCATTGTGTGGTTTTGTTTTCCTTTTGTTTGTAGTAGTCTTCACGCTTCTGTTTGTCACGCTCAGCCGCTACCGATCCGAATGAGTGCTACCGGAGCTCCTTACCAGGCACCACGTTCATGCTCCAGCATGTCCGGAGGATGTTCGTCGGCGAGATGGAACGATGAAAGTGGTGTGCGATGTTTTCCGTGCTCGTGGTCTTATGTCGGTCGAGTCCACCCCCATCCGTCTCGCTAACGTCTGACGATGCGTTTGGATTTTCAAAAAATTCTTCCTTTTTTTAACCTCTCTCTCTCTCTCTCTTTCTTTCTCACTGTCGTTTGCTGTCACATTCGTACGCTCGTTCGTTCCAGGAATTTTACGCGTGTTTCTCATATTCACTCCATCTCTTCCTCATTCTCTCTCCCTCTCTTTCTATCTCCATTCCGTCTCTCTTGCACTCATGCTCTGTCATTCTGTCTCATTCGCTCATCAGACAAACCACTCGTCTTTCTGTGAGGTTTGCTGCGATAAATCCGGACCTAATTGTCTTAATTTGCCAGGCACCAAATGGGACGGACTTTGGCCATCAATTTGTGTGGAATGCGGAGGTACCCTGTAAAGTGTGCGTTTGTGTATTTGGGCGGTCAGCCGGAAATGGAGAGAGAAAGAGAGAGGTTTGAATTTGTATTTCATCGAGTGGAAAGGATTGTGGGTGGTGGGATTGAATTTCTAGGTGGAAGGAAAATGTATGTTTTCATAAGAGGCCAACTTTTTGTTCATTGGCCACAGTTAAAACATACCATCTTTCCCACCTAGGAATGGCTAAATCTTATATGTTATTAATCATGACACCTCCGGTACAAGGAAAGGATATTGGAATCGGCAAGGAGTAGTAGAGCAATAGGGAAGCAAAAGCTAATTACCTAATGGTCCCGCAGGGTGATGCAAGTTTCCCGAAGCAGGTAGCGTTGTTGTTTCCCGCGGCAGAGTTCCTTGTAAATGCTTCGATGAACCGTTTGATTCGATCATCTGGTTCACTGTACGTATCCACGACCACGAAGGGTACCGATGTCAGGTGGTCCGGATCGGTTTAATTTTGATTCCCATAACGTTTTTGAGTAAAAAAACGATAGCAGCAGACACCATTTCAGGAACACGTGGATGACGGACGTTATGGTAGTAGTTCCGGTGGTAGATTGGTCGATTCATTGTTCATTCCATTCGCATTTTTATGGCAATGTTTTTGATTTGTAACGTTTTTTTTTGCGGTATTACCATAACGAAACAAAATGGATGACGAAAATCAAAGCATGAGCCACATGAAAGAAAGAAGAAAAGAAACAAACCGGTCCAGTATGAGACAACTTTCAACTTACATGATAAGGCGATTCAATTTAGCGGTCTACAAAACAGTTAATACTAAGGCGGGGAAGTAGTGAGTGGAAAATAAAGTGTAAGACAAAAAAGAAATTTACGCAAAGCATTTATATTGGAGTCGTATTTGCTGTAGGTTTGAAGTACATTCCTTAGTTTTTCTTCAAAAAGCATATCCTACTGGTATTAAGAATGAATTTCAGGCACAATCATTCTCTATCGGCAAGCTGTGACATATTTAAGTATTAGAATGAAGGCGTTACTTTCTGGATTATTTATTTTACAGATGTATTGCCTTAAAGCCTACAGATATCGATATAAATAGCTACTTACAAAATTTTTATAGTAACTTTATAGCAAAACGAAAACGAATAACAAAGGATCTTCAAAGAGTGCTTGGGGTACGAGGATCGTCAACGGTGCGGTGGGCTGAAGGGTTTCTAGCTTGCCCGGTACGGGATCACTTACATTGAATCGAAGAGTGTAGCTGATTCGGTGTGTTGCGTGCGTTGCGCACGTATATGCAGATCGTAATGCCGATGATGCACCCACAAACGACCAGACTGCTGACGCCGATCAGTATGACCCACGTCAGGTCGATGCCGAAGATCGTGTTGATGTACCGATCCGGGCCGGGGCAGAGGGAACCGACGGTTTCGTCCGACCCGTCCGCACAGTGATTGACACCGTCGCACACCAGGTCCGGGTGTATGCAGAAGTCGTGCAGCGTACACCGAAAGTCCGCACAGTTCAGCTCTAGTAGGGGTAGTAGCAGTAGTAAAGGGATTGCTCGAGGTTAGTTCCAGATTCGACCTACGTCTCGACTCTCACTCCATTGAGACGGTACTTACTTGAATCTTTGACGGATGTGATGACCATTTTGAAACCGTTTGTTTCCGTGCCCCAGTTGTCGGTCACGTACTTGAAGGTGAGAAAGTTCGTCTTCGTGAACAACGCTCCCACTGATTGTTTTGTGTCTTTGCAGGTCAGGTCCGCCTAGTGGAGGAGGAAGAAACAAGGGTAGCCCAGGATGGGCGTCGAGTGAGTGAGCTGCGGAACGAAAACTTCTTCCCCATTTCCCCGTAACCGAGGATGCGCTTTTAACCCTCGGGAGGTAATAAATGAGATAAGTTGGGAAAGAATATCCTTCCCCTCTAGCGCTACGTGCTCCCCTGTCTATTGCTACAACATTTTCTGATCCGTGGTCGGGGGAGGAAGGGAAGGACAAAAAGATGATAAACGGAGTCCATAATTTTCAGAATGAATTCTCCCGCAACTATCCGGGGATACTCTGGAAACATCTTCACGGCGTATCTGCCATGCTGGTGGACCAGATGACGGGAACGGTGGATGCCTGGTAGAGACGGACCGTTGATTGGCATAATATTTAAAATCTCTGACGTCTATTGTCTTGCGCTCGTGTCAGTTATCCGGCCAGCGCTAATGGCGATAAGCTTTCATAATTGTTTTTTAAACTGTTTGTAATCTTAACGGCGGACGATTAGTTTGCCGATGTTCTAACTACGCCAATCTGGGATGGCTGGGATTTTTACCCTCTTGTACATGGTATTAAATATCACTTATTAATTTTTTGCTGACTTCCTATTTTTCTTACATTCATTTTTGTTTCACGATTTTATAAATTTGCTACGGTTTTTTCCCTTTTCATTTGTAGTTTTCGCTTACCTTATGCGTTCCGACAGCGTGTGCACCATCATATACATACAAATGATCATTACAGTCTAGTTGTAGCATATCGAAACGTAACATAAATCTCTGCAGTATGGAGTGCGTTTGAAACGTGACCACACAGTTAAGATTTCTCTCGTTCCTCGACAGGAGAGTAGCACCATCTATTTTTCTATAAAGTAACTGTAGAAAATGATTTTTACAGATCGATTCCATGTAATCTGCAATGAAAGAGAGAGAGAGGAGAAAATAAAATGTTAAAAAGGTGGTTTGCAGTTCAGTAAAACGAGTTGTTAGCCAAATCGTGAGCAGACAGATTTATTGCAGAGATATAGGAGGGAACTTTGTTTAAAATTATTCTCATAGACCTGCGGTTCTTTCCCAGACAACAGTTTTGATTTGTTCCAATCGCCCCAACGTGGGTCGGTGATCGACAGGATCGATGGGAGTTTAATTAACCTACAATACGGTTTCCGTTTCGTTGATGCCCTTCAGAGCAGGTTTCGAGAGTGAAACAATACTGGAGCAACAAATAGCGATCGAAAACGGAAGATTAAAAATCATCGTGAGTACGACAGGCAATTTCACTTTTTCATCCAGTTTCCAATGGTGTGTTTTTTTTCTTTTTTATGTTTATTCATCGGCAACGAAAAACGAGAATCTGGAGCAACTTTCATTTGTGGTTGTGGGCATCACAACAATACAGCATTCAACCGATGGTTTTTGGTTGGAGGATGTTCCCTGGCATTTTTGGCTTCTCTCCCAGCGATTCCATCCTCCGATGACATCGACAAGTTGTATCTGTGGTGAAAAACTATCACAGGTTTAAATTTAGTTCCGACAGTTGGTTGATTACTGAGGCGGTTTTGTGGGCCGATTAATAAAATTGTTCAGTCAAAATTTCAATCCTATGCACATGGGTTTAGGAAGAATTCTGGTTGTATCACTGTACATCGAATTAATCGAAAATAGGTTTCCCAGAATTGTTTTATGAGTGATTTGAATGTTATGTTGGATCAGAGATTTGAAACCGTCTGCTGGTGTAATATTGGGGCATTTACTGCATCGCGTACTTAATACCGCTTTAAACAACCCACTAAGAAAGTGCTATAAAAGTGCCATAAAGCTGGGCTAATTTAAGAGCTCAATTATTGCTTTACCGCACCACGCTCCAGACCGACGGACGAATCGGATCCTCGCTCTGTAGGCCATTTACACGTCTTCCATTTCAACTGGACCAACGATGGAATCCATTTTTGTACTCTAAGTGCGCTGGTTCTTAGGCCGACCAGGAAGAGGTACGAGGGGGCTGGAAATACTAACATCACGCCTGCGTTACTACCACTAATTGGCTGTTGATGACGGTTCGTAAATAATACAAAAACCTCCGCGCCCGCGCTCAATTATGCTCAATTAAAAAGTAATTACTGTCCAACTGTCCGTCGTCGGAATGACCGACTGTCCGTTCGTCCTGAAACCCCATATATGTGTGTGTGTTGTGTGTGGCTCTGTGTGTATGCATAACCATGTGTATCGTTGTGTAATGGTGTGATGATAGTGGCATTAGTGAAACAACACCAAACAGTGACGATGCGGCAGGAGTCGCAGACATTTGCGTGTATGAATGTCCAGATTGGCGAGTGTGTGTTTTTCTTTCGTCCGTTGTTGATTGTCCTTTTCTATCGTAAATCACGTTTCGGCACCGCATTATCACGATTTTATCGATTACATCGCCGCATTAGAGATCAACGGGGCGAGGGCTTTCGTACATGAATTGCGTTTGAGGCGTTTATCGTTGTTTGGGTTTTTTTTCTTGCTGATTATCTTTCTGCATGTTGCCTTTTTTGTTGATGCGAAATCATCGCTCGGCCATGCGTCGTTTGGAGCCCCATGTGCGCCACGTGCACGTGTTCGGACGTTGTTGGTTGCGACGAAGTGTGGTTACATTTTTTGTTCTACTTCTTTCTTCCCTTACGAACGGGCAAGTTTGTTCACACTTGAGCAAAGGCACGAGCAGGACGTCGGGTGTCATGAAGAGGACACTCTTGACACACTCTTGACACGGCACGGACCTTTCTTGTCGCTTATGTGTCTCTCTCTGTGTGTGTCCCGCAGGCAAGAACAAGAAGCCCATGGTGGGTGAAGGTGCGGAAGCGGGTCGTACACTGGTGACGTTGACATGTACGTGAGGTGAACGCAACCACGCGGCCAATCATGCGACTGACACGTTGGATTCCCCGGTCTGAATGATGTTTACTGACGCAATCTGTTAGACAGAACTATAAAAGTGCTTTGGAAGATATTTATTAACTCCCAAATCAAGCAATTCCACTTCCAGCTTTCAGGGGAGCTGGCGAGATGTAAATAAAATTATTAAAATGAATTAAATGATATATATATAAAAGACCAAAACATCCAGGTTTAAGGCCCGCTTTCTTTTAAAAGAATTATGGTGAACAATTTAATAAAAACATCTCTTGAAAAAGAAAGCCTTAAGAGAACAAAATAAAATGGGGACAAAATCTGGCGATTCAGTCATGAACAGGCGCTATTCAAGGAGTCTGCCGAAGTGGATACTTAGTAAAAATACCCTCTGCCGTGGCTAAGCTATTTCCTTCGTCTCATCATCATCATCCACCCGCAAGAAGACTCGCAGGGATGATATTTCACTTGGTTCAAAAAAATAAACACACACTCACAAATACACACGCCACCTTCGACCTTTCGTTAGAAAGCCTTGAATATCACATTTTATAACGAATAACTTGCTTAATGATTTTGCGCCCCCGGGGCTCAAGTTGCTTTTAGGACGAGTATCATCACCGGTGGAGCGGTGCCATTGTTGCCGGTGCATTTAATCTGACGCGCACTTGCAGCTTCAAGCTTCCACTTCGTGACGGTCCACTTGAAAGTGATAAGGCAAGCAATTAGTGAACCACTTTTCAACCCCATCGCTAAAGGGGGGTCGCCGGTGCCGGGTTGAAAAAGGGCAACCTTGTTTTCCCGCGGGGGAAAAACTAGAAGTTTTTTTTTATGTGTGTGTATGGAATTTTGCAACAATTCCAAAATGCACGATCCGGGTGAACGATTAAGATGGCAGAGGAGAAAGTAAACCGGTGACACACAAACATTTTAAACATAAACAAACATTAGTTAAGGGTTTGTTGGGTTGATTTTCCCCGATATGTAGCAAAGAGCCACTGAGGGAAATGTCAGATTTATTTATGGCAGGAGCATGTTACAATTTTATTTGGTTTATTGAACGGTTGTGAGAGATTCAGAGCCACTTTTAAAAACTCTAAGTGTCACGTGACAGGCTCTTTTCTAATTTTTCTTTCCAATCTACTGTGGAAATGAGAATTCATCAGATATTTCCTGAACAAATTTAGGCCCTTAGATTAAGCTTTTTTTTGCCTTTTCTCCAACAACGACAGGTGCGAGGGGATAAAAAGCCTAATCTCGCCTTCCATTGGCTTGGCCGTTGTTATGGGTTTTTTCTTGTTTTCCTTTTCGCTTTCCTTTCCATGTGAGGCATAGATACGACCCTGGCGGATGTAAGTTTCCTCCGATAAGGGCCCCAAAGTTCCTCGCCCCAATCTCGCGCCGTTTCGCGGAAGAAGGCCCTCACCCACTTGAGTTCGGCGTTGCGTGAATTTCATCAGAGCACGCCGGCGTCCTTTTCATTGCGTTTCCCGGCCGCCTGCTTCCCCCTTCTCAGCGCCGCATCCAGCGGCCACCGGGAAATGATCAAAGGACTAATGTGCCATTTTCGATTCGCTTCCTACTTTTCCGCATGGCTTACGATTTGCGAGCTGCTGCGGATGTTGTCTGTCTGATGCTGGGATTTCGTGCCAGCGCTCCCAGTGCTGTGCGAGGACAAAAGGACCGGCTGCCCTTACCGTTTTCTTTCGCCCCTGGGAGAAGCTTCCCACGATTGGAGTCTACAAAAGGGTCCTCCATACGCACGAAGTTCACGCGGTGCACATCACAAATAGCGAGTGAAAGACAGAGGGATATTGTTGGATGCTGTTTGTATGATTATGTGTGTGTCTGTTTGTATGTGCGTGTAGAAGGCCCCATAATGACAGCTGCGTTATGTTAGCCTGCATTGACGTCCGTCCAGACGCAGGTCTTCAAGCGTACGTCCAACTGGTTCGAGCTCCAGCTTTGACACTTTCCTGTCACCATCGGCAAGATGAAATGTTGGTTTGTCTCTCGGTCGGTTTGTTTTTTCCCCCTCCCCAAAAGGCAAATCCCTATAATCGTAGCAATTTATAAATTTCTATGCCGAACTAAGCCGAATCACAGCCAGCAAACCGATCCGGTACCGTTTTCGGGGAAGGGAGTCGGATTTCCAAACGGGTCTTTCCTGAAGAAAGGATTTCTGAATTGAAATCGAAGAGAAGGGGCTCAGGGTTAAACGAGTACCAATCGGCCCCAATTGAAATATCCTACGAATGTTCCTTTTCTGTCGTCATTTGATTTTATTGATCTGTAAAGCGTTCGCGAAAGGCATCTTAGTTCAGTCAAATTACCAGAAATATCCAACGGAAATAGGTTTTGATGTTAACTAATTTGAACTATTCTCATTAAAATAATAGTCTGTTCCTTTTTTACGATCTATTCTAACTAAGAAGGTATTAAAGTAAAATAGATAACAAAAATGAAGGAAAATTAAAACATTTTCTTGAATATAATACATTTAACATTTTGTTAAACTATGACTGAAAATCTCACTGTGTCTATGACTGAAAATAATAATGTACAATTTGAAACAAAAATTTCCCGAAATCAGCTGAAAGAAGCAAAGTGCTTGCGATGGGAAATGTATTGAAAACTATCGTTGTTTAAAAATCTCCCGCTTATCGCCGACACGCGCTAGATGCATTAGTCTTGCGGTGAATCAATTTTCCAAAACGCTACCGCCGGAGAAAGGATAAGAAAAGCGGCAACCGAAAGGAGAAAAAGTGAATCTACTCTGTGCACACAAAAGGAGCTGAACGCAAACGCGATCACGAACACACATACAACGCCGAAAGGTTTTCGGATGCAACTCCCGGTACCTCAACGCTCCCGGGCCTTCTGGTAACATCCGGTTCAATGGAAAATTCGATCGTGTTGCGGAGGATGGATGGTGCCTCATTGGAGGACGGAAAATGTATAGATCTCCCCTCCCCTTCGGTAACCTCTTCTCCAACGGTAATGAACTTAAATTAGAACGAATAATCCACTCTCATTTCGCTTCCATTAGTGCATCGAAATACAGGGCCCCCTGTATATTAACGGCAGCCCCCGAAAGGACATTACGGATCGGCGCAAGGAAAGCCGGTGAGCGATAAAGCAATCCTTTGCAGCTTTAAGCGTGAATCTCGTGCGGGAAAGATTTGCGTAGCGTAGTGCGAGTGGTTCTTCGGCGGCGCCTCGAAGGTTTTTCCGCCGGCACAATCGAATTACCACATCTTAACCTCATCGAACCTTTACGCGCGCGCTCACCCGATAATGGGCTTCAGTCCGTTGGCAAGAAGGGGAGGTACTTAGGGCTGGCAAGGGGGAAAATCGATCGAGTTTTCGGGGGAGATATTTTTCCATAAAATTCCACCCCCGAAATGAGCATATCGGTAGTGTGTGCGAGACTGGTAAGATGGCTGATCGAATTAATAACGCTCCTTATCGGCAGCACTACTTGGGTGTTACATCCCACCGAGTTTGTGGATGGGTGGATGAGGGAGCGATACATTAGAAAAATAAACCCAACTACAAGCGCACGTACGGAGAGAATATGCGTACGAATGGAAGGCCCAAGTATGAAATCAGAACAAGGGCGTAAATGTTACTTTATCAACTTCTGTCGTTGGAGTCTATATGCAACACCGATCAACTGTATAACTATGTCGTGATCATATATTGGAAGACATTGCTAATAAACTAACTATAAACGGATTTATCCGTTTTCAGCACATATGCTACCATCGATAGTATATTCTTTAGTACCTTAACTACTATTAAAGGAACAACCTTTGGAAAGGATTATCTCCTGGGAAAGGTGGATCGTTGTACCACGCAAATTACACCGTTTACCTTAACTGGCAAAATAACAACATTCCGGGAATGATTTACGACCCGTGGAGAGTTTGAAACGACCCACGTCGGCGGGTTTCAGGTACTTCCGTAGAATTGGTTGAGGCAAAGAAGTATGTAAGAGGAGAGATTTGGAATTAGGTCTACGTCCGTTTGCAAGCCATACGTCGATTCCTCGCTTGTTCGTTTGGAGAGCGGTATTTACTCGTACATACCATACGAGCATAATAGAGATTTAGACTTGCTCCTAGCCGACTCTTCCTTGGAATTTAAAACGGGAGGTGAACATCTCCATGAAAAACAATATTTCTACTCCATTCCAAATAGTATATCATTTTATCTATTTCACTATTTTCAGTATAATCTATTAGTTACCAAAGTTCTTAGTTCCAAATTGTTTCCGATTGAAGACATAGCCTAAGAATTCTCTCCCAACATTCACCAGAGTGCGTCAGATCATGTCAGATAAAGTTTTACCCACATTCCCGTGTTTCCTTCTTCCGTACAATCCACCAAAACATGAACACATGAAACAAGTTTGAATCCATAAGGGTGTGGTCTACCCCCGCGATTGTTGCTTCCAAAACGGCAGCTCAACGTAAGGTTGCCATTTCCTAGAGGTCGGGTTTATTCCGGCATCCATCCGGTTTTTCTTTTTCCCCCCTTTCCCTTGCGCAAAACTTGCTGGAGGCTCGCTCCTTGCACCACTCGCCTTTCCAACCCCCCGAGGGAGTAGTGGTTTTGTGGAAAAGGAATTCGCAGCACCAACTCTCGAAAGGCCAACTTCCGAAAGGCCCGCGTATCTGGACCCTAGTTGTACCGGCCGCGCCTTCTGCGACGGCTTTGTATAGTGGCGGTGTACTGCGTGTCGTCCTTTTTATGCTTCCATTATAAATATCATCATAAATAATACATACAATCATATTCAATTTCCATTTCCATACCTTCTTCCGGTGCGAGTGTCATGAGTGTGTGTGTGTATGTCGGCATGTCCCGGATGTTTCGGAAAAGAGTTTCTTCCTTGTGCGTCGCTTCAGAAGACTTTCCTATTCAATTTCTTTTCGCGTACTGTACGGAAATACGCTTAAGAATTCAAGCCGCAGGGCACAGTTTTCATCCAACAGACTTAGCCCTTAGACGTTGGGGGTTTCTTACTCTGGGGTAATGTGTATCTTGTACATTCATGTCTGTGTGAATATATGTGAGTCCCAATGTGATGTGTGAACCTCAGTTCCGAACAAGTATCGACAGAGTGTTTTCGTTCACATTGCGTTATGTTCTACATCCTTCTAGCTTCCGAAAAGCCTGTTGACCTCCCCGTAGGGAAAGCGTAGGCGCAACGTTTGGTTAAATGTCATCAATTATTCCTTCCCTAATTTTGGTATCCCTGCGTGTGGTCTATGGAGGGCGAGGACTTGTAGTAACAGGGAAATCCGTCGTTTGTTAGTTTGAATTGTTCCGTGTTCTTTACGAAAAAACAACCTACAACACAACACATCATAACATCGTTAAGTATGGGATGTTTTTGGTAGTAATTTCGGCAGATGGTGAGTGTATATATTTTTTACTTCTACAGAAACGCTTAATGCCCGTCCAGCGATGCGGTGGACCCCCGTCATGGTGTTGGTGCCCCGTTAAACTGACTAAGAGAAAGAAACCAGACACAACCAAACACAAAACACAAGGACCAGCCTGACCTAGATCACTATTTTTAGATTAAGCAATAGCACACAGTCTGCTGTCTCTGACGATTCCCTAATGGTTCACGAATCAGAGTATCAGCGATTCAAACATTCAGGCGGAGGAGATTTTGGAGAACCTGGTGCACGCGAGGGAGAGAAAAAAGTTTACTTCACGTCTCACAAACTTACTAAGAGCCAAAGTCTAATATTAGAAGGAGCATGTAGCTAAGTATCTGCCATGGGGCACAATGTTGATAAAACCGATCACGTTCCTTCCATTTGTTGGCTCGAGAGCTCCCGGTGTCTCCCAGCGTAGGATAAAAGTTTCACATTGGAAGAACCGGTTAGGTGTTGGGGTGTGGGTGGAAAGCTTGCCACTGCTTTTGGCAGCGTCTAGCAATTTCCAACGCTCGTCGCAGCAGTGTGTTTTTAAGTGGTTACGGCGAGAACAAACTGGCTCGCAGTCTCGCAGGTTAATAAATAGTGAAATGAAACTGGGCGTATGTCGCTGGCGCAGGTGTATTTTCAATGCACCAGCGCTTTCCCGGCTTCACTATGCTAATGGATGCGGACGAAAAGTCCGCTATATATCCAATATCGTAGTTTCGGTTAATGTAGGCAATCGATGGTGCAGCTCACGTACCAAGGACCGCGACGACATTCCGGTCATTACGGAACGCGTTCGGTGGAGTGCATCGTTGTTAGAATGACTCCTTCGGTATGGACTCCCCGTCATCGGTTGCGACTATGTGAAGCCCTCCGGTGGCATATCACTCGCGTTCTTCATCACCACGACGGGTTTAGGTGAAACTTTCTTACATCGCGAGTTGTATGAGTGACACTCTGTCGACTTCGAAAGTATTACAGCTGTATGGACGGTAAACTTTTCTTTTACCTGGTACTGAACGGAAACCGTCCTCGGTGAAGTTTTCCGCTGAAAGATACGCAATTAATAATGGTACCACTCACCGGTTGTCCACCGGGAGCCCGAACCTAGTGGCTAAAATATAAGTTCCTCGCAAGAAAGTACGCGACGGACTGGATAAGGAGTGTGATACAGGAAATCGAGTCCATTTGACACACGCAGAGATAGTCCGCCAGTGTTCGGAAGTGCAAACGGAACCATTAAGCAAGTGGCTGCTGGCCAACTTTTCCGGCCGAGGTCTCCGGAAGTTTCCTACGCTGGTCGAAAAGTTTCCTTGGAGTAATTAATGGTGCTCGTACCTTGGCGCCACGAGAAGCGTACAGTGGAGACCTTTTAGGGATACTTTGACGTTATTGACAGTTATTAATTGGCCACAGCGCTCGCTGAGGTCAAAGTCATGCGGGGGAAAAGTCCAAAGAAGTAAAATAAAAAGAGCTACGGACGAAAGAGTTCTTATGGTCCGAGCGGCAAACCTTTAGTGTTCTTTAGTTATTTTGGTTCAAACGTCAACTTGTCTGGATGGACAACTTTAGAAGCCGCGCCTGCGGCTAGTCACTGTAGAATATAAAGTCGACCCTGGTGTGACTATCGTGATGCACTGACAGGATGAGTGCCACTTTGTGCAATTGAGTGTACGGAAGCCAAACTGTGCCGTGTCTCTCAGGTTGTTCCGCAGAAACAAAAGAAGAAACCATCACACGGTTGTACGTACACTACGGGAGCAAACTTTTACCATCCATCCATCCGTCTTCTGCCTCGGCATCCTTTCGTCGTCGTAAGCTCGCAAGGTGGTCAGGTTGCAACTGACATGGCTGCCTGTTGAACTGTCAATTATGGGTGTACACAGTTTTGACAATTGCACTACGTACACTAGGTGGCCTCTTGTGTGCGAGGATGGCTTTTAGAGCGATTACTGCATCGCGCCCAGACCTGCTTCTCTTCAGAAACCGCACATGGATCGAAATTATAAATTTATTTCTAAATGAACCAAGAACATGAGGTATGCCACAACAAAATCAACCGCACCTGATGCAATGGTTGGAGAATGGAACGGGCATCTAATGACATTGGAGTGAAATAAAATAGGACATTTGATTGCATACATTCCTTTATTTTTCACATTAAAGCTTTGATTGTACTGGCCCAGTGTTACAAAGGTAAACATTTTCAGTCTCAGGGTAAGTTGTCGATATTCAGTTCTCAGATATTTGTAGTAGGTGAAGAAATGTTGCTGAACTTTGTTCAATCAGAACTAATTGACGATTCCTCTATCAGAATCAGACTTTGACTCTGAAGCAAAATTTATTTCGATTGATCGAAGATGAATTGAGCTGATGAGATTCCTTTTGAAAATCACTCAAAGTCTGATCAAAGCATCCTTGGATTTAGAAAAAAAGGAAGTCAATCAATTCATTGGTACATTCATATTCATATCTCAAGGAGTGGTTTTTGATTTCTTGATTTCATTTCTACGCTAGGAAGGGCATCCTACACGATTGCGATAAATTGAGGAGGTACAAAACCTACGCAACTGGCAAGAATTTTTCCTCGTGTAGAACTTCACTTCAACATCGACAGTAGGCGAATGAAAAAAAATGGTTTGAAGTTCAAAGTTAGTCCTTTAAATAATACACCCCAGCGTTGACTATTGATCCTCGGTTTCAGAAGTTACCTAAACAAACATGCGCAACATGTGGGAGGTACGGCAACAACCACGCCGCGTCGATTGCAAAACGGTTCTGGAAAAACTTCGCTAACGTGGGTGTAATCAACCTACCAGACCCTACAACCGTGGCCCACCCCAGTCGGATGCTGTGGGAGTACTTTCGTGGAAGTGGCTTCAATAGTTGACATTTAACTAAACATTCGACCCCTCCGGGCTCCCGAGACGAACGCGTTGCGATGGGTTGACTAAAAAGTTGATCGCTGGTAAAAGTAAACAACCCCAAAAGGGCAGCATCGATGGTAGGTTAAAATAAAAAAAGAACAACCTAACCTGCGGTCGTTGGTTGTGAAGGTTTTTGCATGCCCGGAGCGCGGAGGAGTTGGTGTATATTTTTTGTGCTGTTGTCGTGCATCTGTACAGCAAGAAACATGCTTGCTTTTGGTGCCTTTCGAATGCCCCGAGGAATTGAGTTACGCTAACGATACGCTTAATGCTGTGAGCACAGGTTTCCACGAATACAACTCAGGAAAAGTTTACGCAAAACGGACGGTATGTTCTCGGCTGACATTTAAGTTCACGTGAAAAGGTTAAAGTATGTTTTTAAAATTTAAAAAATATTGCAGAATAGACATTTGTGTAATTCTTGGAAAGCAGTAAAAATTGATTGCAGATTTCCAAATCAGCAGAATTAATAAATACCCCGTTTCACCTCGTTTTCCCCCGTAAGAAACAATAGTATGCCAGGTGTATTACCATTTACTTGCGGCATTAATCTTTAATTGAGCGTGACGGCGCAAAAGAACTAGCCGAAACATTAACACTAACGGGCCCGGTGAACTGTTCCAGCGCACTAGATTTGCTACCTGTCCGGAACATTACGAACATCCCATTTACGACCACTTGGGCCCGAGTTGGAGTTGGGTTGGGAAAACTTCCATCGCTCGCCGATGGGCTGGCGGACAAATAAATGGCACACTTGGATGGTCAATCTCGAATAGGCGGAAGTGAACCTTCTGTTGCTCATAAACAGCATAACTAACGCCAGTGGCAGTTAACACCGTGCTCCGCTACTTCCTGTTCCGGGGAACTATGGCTTCCTTAAAAAAAAAAAACGTGGAGTACGTGTGCATTGTTTCTCGTAAACGTCTGCGAGGAAGTGAAACACTCTCCAGGTCCAGGTGGTTGGAAGCGCCATTTTCTAGGGGGTTTTCTTCTGTTTCGTAGTTGTAACTTGAAATATGCCCGTACATTGGGAAAGCGGCTACGAACACTAGACGATGGTCCCGTTTTCGACATGGTATTCTATGATTGTTTCGTTCGTTTATTCCTGTTCCTTTCTTGGTCGGCCATATCGGGCATCGGGCAATGGTCTGCACGTGACGCAGAAATGATAGTAGCAATGATGGGGAAACAAGAACGTTGACTGTAGTGCAATGGGGTTCAAGATGGGGAAGGAAGAATTCTCTTTGAGTCATCAGAAACATATACGCATACTATCCTGAGTTCTAAGGGTGTATGGCGTAAGAGTAGCGTCTGTTTCTAACAGGTTTGTCTTTCATTTTAGACTAGCTGATTTACCCGATTTTATCCGGAAAGAATTCAGATTTGTTTCTGGTGATAGAGTGTTTTCATTGAGTATCTAGAGTCCTACCATTCGGCTTGTTATGGCCCGTGCCAAGTGGTATATACCTAGACTCTTAAAAATTTGGAAATGAAAAAGAAATATTGAAATTAACAAAAATGCATTTGGTCAAAACCAACTTAAAACGACAGCAAAACATAAAAAAAATAGTTTAGTTACGTCTAACTAGTTCTTCCCTCTAAGTCAGCCAAATTACCCAATTGAAGCAAACATGAGAAAAACTATGCTGGAAACCCAGTTGAACCAGGAAAATGGTGTTAATTTAATTGTAGGAATTGTGAATTGCTTGTTTCCCTACCAATTATATGCAATCCGTTCTTTTTTATGTGCTTAACGACTGCATAGACTTTCAATATTTAATCATGAAATTTTTAGTCAACCTACTTTATGCATTCAATTTGTATATTTTTTCAAAGTAAATTAAGCAGATTTACACCAACACATTATCGATGTCGAGCTAAATTTATAATTGTAGGGAGATAAGGGACGGATAGTTAGGTAAGGAGACATCCATAAAAGAAGCTTGAACCTCTCACTCTTGGAAAATTAGTTACTTTCCAGCCAAGTTTGGTAAAAATAGGCTTGGTAGATTCTGCGTGCTACAATGCCATGTTTGTTTTTGGCTTTCCATATTACTCTACTCGCAGTCAGCTGGTGGAAATCTGCATAGACCCTGCGAAACAAAAACATTCTCCCCGATCAATCTGCTATCCAAATTCGATAACCGAATGGCACATACATTTTGTGCACCTACCCACCCGTAGGGGTCCTGTGTGTCCTTTTACGGTGGCGACACTGACACTGACTTTTCCACTCACTGCATATGAGCTGGTGGATTTGGGTTTTTCAATGACATTTTTGTTCCAGGACAGCCAGGTCCTGAAGAAAACTCAAACCGTGCACTGACGATGCCCGAATGGAGTGGGAAAACAGAGAAAAGATAAATAAATCTTGGGCTGTATGAGTCCGATCGGGGAAAATAGCAAACGAATCGAAAGATTAGTAGATTTGCTACGTAGAAAGTTTCACGGCTCTAATGTAAGCCGTTTGGACGCTATTAAAAAAGATGGGACCAAAAATGGGACAAA
>KE525347.1:1557766-1637534 GCA_000441895.2 Anopheles sinensis
CAGCGGGAAAAGAAGTTCACCTAAGCCTGTCTAATGGAAACACGGTGGCATTTTTTCCCCTTCCCCATCTGCATGCGGCGATATCAATCGTTTTCCCGGTAGCCGGTTTTTTTCGTTTTTCCTCCGTTATTGCTGCCTCGATTTTTCCTCCTGTGCTCGCAGCTGACGTGATGGTGCGTAAGCATTTCGAACGCTTCTAGCGCGTTTCGGAAGTTCGAGCGGAAGCGATATTGTGACGCCCTAGTCCTCTAACCCCCACTACCGCAACCCCCACCAGGGTCGCTTAGTTGCGCGCGATGTATGACTACTCATTTGAAAAGCAATTTCATTTTCCAATAATACCCGGATGAAACGTGATATCTTTGCGAGAAAAGCACTCGATTTATGATATATTTTGCACCCACCACCCATCCACCCCCGGGGAAAAAAACACCGGGAGGAAAACGGGCGAACCTTGACGGTGGCGACTTCGGCTTCCTGTTGGGGAATGTCCGCGTCCGCCGATAATGGAAGTTGAAGGCCTTTGCTCGCATGACAGACAGGCGGCGATAGCGTACGACTTACGAAAGGATTCAGGGTTGACGGGAGAAGGGATGACGAAAAAATAACTTCACCAAGTTATTGGATGCATGACACGCACACACACACACACTAGCTTTCACTAGATCGCTAGTTTACCACATGGAATTGCTCGTTCCAGAAAGAAGCAGTTCTGTCGAACGATTCTAGCCAGCACGTGGTTGCGTCAAGGGTGTCGAATAATAGAGTGGGGAGGAACTAATGGATCGGGGGGGATGGTAGATGGAAATTAAGAATGTCGTCGCACGATTGCACGGAGCACGCATCATAATGGTTTTCCGAAGCAAGGAGGCGGCCAAAGCTGTGTTGTGTTCTTCGAATGGGCAATGGCAGCGGATGAGGTTTACTTTCCTATTAGCGTAACAAGATCCGCCCGGGAAACACGATCGGAAGGAATCGGCGTAATGTTGCGCGTAAATCAGGCACGTGCTACCGTGTGCTGGGGTGTAGTGTTGGTGCCCGGATGAAGTGACCGATGCTGACAGCGCCTAGCCGAGGGGCCGAGGGTCACACGGAAGAGCACGTGCTGCCTTCACGATGAGCACCTTTTTCGCCGTGGAGCAGACTTTTTCCTCGGATGGCGCAGGAGAATCCCATTCTACCATTCGCTTGGCACGAATGCAAATTGGATCCGATCGGGGCTTCCGAGGGTACGACGCACGGGAGTGAGTGCAATATCGTTAGACCGAGCGACCTCGTACACCGATGGCCATCTGCGTGATCCAATACTAAATGGCGAAAGAAAAACCTTCGCTTGAGTGTAATAAAAGTTGGCCGTAGTGGAATCGATTTGTACTTTTGGCATTTGGCGATAGGGAAACTAAAATCCTCCTATCTTTGTAAACCCTGAAATGTGAAATTATTTTCTGTTGAAAAAGTTGTAGGCAATTGGAATCACTTACTATGGAATGTTTTATTACTGATAGTTAATCTTGTTATGATATAAAATGATATAATGATATAAAACAAAGATGAAAAAACAATCCACAACAATTGAATGAATTTATTGACTTATAAATTGATAGAGAAACTGGCAAATGTTTTAATTTATCTGTTTGTCAGAAATGGTTTCGATTTTGTGAAAATCGTGTTACACTATTTAATGTTATTTTGAAGCAACATGTTCACATCGATGTATTTACTACACAAAATATTTAATTTCATTCCTCCGTTGCACATCTGCTGGAGAGAAAAAATCAGGTGCCAGTAAAGGCTGAGAAATCCTTGGTCCCTTTCGACAATTATTGGACTCTGTAACTTTACAAAAAAGCTATTCGATTATCTAATCCTGCAGTATTGTTCAGCTTTCAATTGCTGTTTTTGAAAGTATTTTAAATTTAACTAAACCTTCTTTTTTCCTATTTCTATTCGCGAACGATTCAAGAGCGGTCTTAGAATAATCCCGTGCCCGTTTCATTCCATATCGCTAATCCGTTTGGATCCTTCTGCGTCGCGTTTAAAAAAACAAAAAAGGATCACAAAAGCATACTCCTCAAGGGTGGTACGCGTTCACTAGCCGACGCTTTTCCGATGCCGGCGAAGGTTTCACGAAACGGATTCGAATACTTCAACTAATGAGACCGAGAGTCTTCTTCCCGCTTTACCAGCGCCCTTCGGCAAACCGTTTTCCCTAACCCGCCCGATGATCTGATTTAAATGAGCACTGGCGCATCGGTTTCATGGTCCACCGTAGGCAAGGGCTAGTTGGGGAAGGGGGGCATTTTGATTCTTTTTTCTTTTACCGCCCAACGGTCCGCTCTGCTTTCCTTTTTTCTTGCCATTTTCCGATGCACGCGATGTGGTTGAGCTAATTGTACGTGATGAGTACTAATGGATTTGTAAAACATGAGCTTATCAACCAAGGAGTAGAAAAAAGAAAACAAACTAAGTAGATAAAAGAGATGGAATTAAGAAGCGTCCGAAACGCAAGAGGTAGGCTAAACCAAACACTTAAATGGAAACCCGGAAGGTAGTACTTCATTATTTGCAATTGTTACAAAAAGAAAAGCAAGAAAAAAGCTGCAGATGATGAAAAAAGGATTTTCACAGTTTTCCTTCTAAACTTAGGAGTTCATTTAAAAATTCGTGAAAAAGCGATAAAATCGTACAATTAGGCATCGTGCGTTAGTCGCTCGATAAACATTATGACAATAACGTGGTTGTTTAAAGATAAATAAATAATATTCAAAGTAAAACAAACGTAGTGTTTTTTTTTAAATTGAGCTTAAAAATCGGTAATAAATTGACCAATGTTAATATTCAATTTCAACTTCTAGTTACAACATTCGGTAAAGTGATTTTCAATGTCTGTTCATATTTAATTGCTAACTTTTCTTTGTGACACACCACCATGTGATGCATGAGCGCCACGTATATATTTCCAACTGCGGACTGTCAATAATCGTGGTGGAAACTATTTTCGGACACAGGACGAAGCCAATTTGATCCAGCACTTCGCACGGAATATTTAATTGGAAGCTTTCAACCACGGGAGGGACAAAAACAGGAAACCAAAGTGGATGCCGTGTGCTGCATAATGGAACACCTCGAAAGTTTATTTTTAGTGATGTGGTACTCATTTATTTCGGGATGCTTTAGTGACTAGGCGAGTGAAAAGTGTACTGACTTATTCGTAGCTTGAACATGAATTTGGGTAGGGAGAAGTAAAAAAATAACCGTTCGCTGCCGGAAAAAGCGGAGCGTCCCATGGCAGCTCGTTTGGAAAATTACAAATTCCGTCTGCATCGCTCAATAGAGGTTCGTTTTTATTGTCATCGCATTGATCGTCTTCGGGCGATGCGTACGTTTTGAGTTTGTGCCTTTTTTTTACGAATCCATTGATATGGAAATCCAATTCCATATGCTCAAGACGCACGTCGAACATATCTTTTTTCCCCCGCTGTCAGGCCAGGGAAAGGCAGGGAAGATCGCAAAAAAATATCCCCAAATAGAACGGCCATCCGCAACAACGGGTTCTGGGTGTAAATCCGCAGACATGCCAGGCCCGCTCAGCAGGAAAGCACCCATTTAGGATATTAAACTTCAAGGTACGGTTTCAGCCGAGGGTTCCCGGTGGGGCGGGCTTTTCCTGGCCAAGCCCGTCGGAGATAATGCAAAATATTTGGCACGTGTCATGTTGCAATGGTGAAGCCGTGTTGAAATGGAAAACTTGTACTGATCTGCAGAGTGGAAATAAATGTTGCTTCATAAATATGGCTTGCATTACAAAACCACCAGTAAACTGCAACAAACTATTCTCACGATGCTTGTCTCTCTTTATTTATTGGCTTCACACCGGTTTACTGGAAAAGCCCTATAAATACATGCTTCCCGTGATGTAGAGTTTGAAATTCTGTGCGGTGAAATATGACACTTTTCTCGCCCGAGAACATAATGAAGTGAAAAATCCCGTCACAGGAAAGAAAAGGCATCACCGCAACGCTCACTCATTTGTCCACCCTCGCAGCGCGATGAATGTCCAAATTGCATTTCGACTCGACCGGACTGCCAAATCAAGTCAACGCCATTCTTTTCCAAGTATGGGTGGGGCCAAAATGACAAAAAAACAGGGCCGAACTGTTTGAAACCGATCCGGTTGGCTTCGAATCTCCCAGCGAAAGCAGGCAATCGCAATCCGGACCGGAACGGAAGGACCTAAAGCGTCCGGCTTTAGGGCTGGTAAAATTCAAGAAATGTCAACAGACTCCACAAGTTACCCCCACCCTCCAATCCAGGGCTTTTCAACCGTGTGTCAACCGTGTGTAAAAATCTAATTACAAATTCTTACTTCTACTGTCTGTTACAACTTTGAACTTATTTATTTGATTGGTTGTGATGTACTCATTAAAAATATAGGCATTTAAGTTTCAGGTTTGATAAAGGATTGCCTAATAAACTAAAGGCGAGGTTTAGAATCTCTGAACCAAAATCAAAGGAAACCCCAGGCTAAAAAGGGACAGTGGCCTTCTCACTTTGAGCGCCTTTTCCTTGCGTTGTTGATATTAGTTTCCCTCTATCTAAACATTTCACTACTCCATTTCCCCGCACCACACAGAACGTGGGGACGAATTGGTCATGCATGTGATGTATTTGAAAGGTACGTGTGGTGATTTGCTAAAAACTTCCCCACATAACTGGTCACATTCTTCATCACTCTCCACCGCTGGTCGCTTTTCCAGTCGTCGTGGATCGGTTCGGTCGTCCTGGGTCTCTGTAGCTTGCGCTGTTTTGTTGTGAAGCCAGTGCAATGACAAACATATTTTCACTCCGTTATGTTTCCCTCCCCTCGGGGGTGGGTTGCAGATTTGTTTTATTTTCCTTAACCTTTTCCGTAGGCCAGCGGTGGAAAGAAAATACCCAGCAGAAGGGTGGGTTCAACGAAGCAATGCAAAGCAAACACACAAACTATTTTATTTACTGAAGTGGTTTATCTGAGGGGGAAAAGGAAACATACTGCACCAAGAAGGAGATTGCCAAATTGACCATTTACTGCCCCTATGGTACCGTTGGTAGGTTCATGTTTGTTTGTATTTTTAGTTTTCTCTGATACTCACAGGAATCACAACGTGTTAAGTTTCCCGTATTTAGTCGGTTTCCGATTCCACTGGTGGGTTTGTCAAACGAAATTTAATATTGAGTTTTTATGCAAAAACCAAGAAAATCAACAACCAAACGTCACCAGCCCGAGGCGGTCGTTATCGCCCTGGAAATGGGCCGATCTTCGTGATAAGATAACGAAAATGTTAAACTCGAGCGCCAACACGTATGCGCTGTGTTTGGCATACGAATGGGTGTTCCCGCAATGGACGAACCGTGGCCCGGTTTCGACATTCCGCACCCCAAAACAGCACTCGAATCCATGGGCCATAAGAGGTGAGGTTTCGGTAAACCCTCCAAGGGGTCCCAGGTCGGGTTTTGAATCTTTCGCTTCGTTAGCGATGATCCTTCCGGCGTCGCGTTTTTCGCTCTGTGAAGCCCAGTGCCAGCGACGAACACCGACGGGACGAATCGCAGCGGAAAATCCACGGAATTTACGAGGAAAAATGCTAAAACATCTCGTACACCCCCCCCCACGCAACCGCCCAGCAGCGGCATTGACGTTCCATTCCACGAACCATGGTGGACATTTTGGAATGTGTTACGTTACGGGGCATGCCTGTGTGTCTCTGCACTTTCCGGTTGAGGCCCACACGACTTAGAAAACCCCCTTTTCCTTCCCCGAGGTCCGGGTGTCAAGGGTGGTGAGGCGTGGTTCACGAGAGGGAACGGTGGACGTTAACTTTCAGCTGCATGTTTTATTCAATCATGCCTAGCAGGAATTTCTGGATTACCCGTCTCGCATTACCATACTCCTGACGCAACACACTAACACACATGCACCAAATACGTCGTGGGAAAGATTTAAAAAACGAATAAAATAGAAACCAACTTGAAAAATGAGGTTAACTGAACTCATTTTCCAACTTAAAAAAAGGACCACATTCCAGGAACTTAACTGTTGCCTCTGGGTTTGCCGAAAGCTTATGGCATTACGGCGATGGATGAGTTGGTAGGAACACATTCCAGCATCATTTTGGTGAAACTCTTCTCAACTAAGCTGTTTTCGCTCTATTTAAACTCCAGAAGCTCATAAATGATGACTTACAGTAATTCATTAAATTATCTTTAAAATATATTTTGTTAACAATAGGTTTTTATTACAAAAACTAAACAAGTTTAATATAAATACTGAATAAAAACACTGTAAAATGTTCTCTCATTTAAAATTAAGACAACATTAACAGATGTGGATGTTTATACACATTTGTAGAAGATGAACTTAATTGATTATTATTCAAATCATACTAAAGCAGAATGGAAAAAAACCCAACCCTTTAGCAGGAAATGTATGAACATTTTGAGATTCCATTTTAATTCTCGATTCTCGACGAAAACCCTTCTAATGACATTTCAACCCCGCTTAAACGAGCGACCTTTGAAGTATTCGCCAAAACCAGTTGACTCAACGTTTAATTGAAACAAAACATTGCATATAATTACCGACGGTGTTGCAATCGTTGGCAGAGTTGTTATAGTTGCTTTGGTATGAGTTTGTTTGTATGTCCGCATGTGGGTAGGGAGGAAAAAGGTGCCCCTTAGCCAAGCGCAAATCAAAATGAAAAAAATACATCGGTCTTCGGCCAGTAAGACTTTGGTTTCTCCTTGAGGACTTCTTGGAATTATTTGGTATGCTGGAGAGGAGCGAGCAAAAAAAAAAACAACAAACAAATAACAAGCATAAAAGAGAAACTCCCTTCCTCCGTGGTGTGGAAAAGGAAATTTAAGCAGAGGAATAGATTGAAAAGAAAGACCCGGTTCGGTGTGGGTGCTTGTTTTTCTCTGTTTTTTTCGTTCCTTCACCGTCCCGGGCAAATCTTCCCAAAAGAAATCCATGACGATGGATATACCCGCGGTACGAAACGGATGAAAGCTGGAAGCTGTTCGCGTTTGCTTTCAAGTTTTGTGTCTTGAAGTGAAGCAAACAAGGCAATGAAAAGGAAGAAAAAACAGATGTAAAAAGAAACACAGAAAAGATATCATCCATTCCATTCAACAAGTTTTCACTCCCACTCCCGGTCCGGTTTTTTGGGCATGGGCTTTGGGACTCGAGCAACAAAAGAAGAAGGAAAAAAAGGTCCAAGCAAAGGCATACATACACCCACTCACGCACATACACACAAACACACACGTACATTGGCACGGTGGGTAAAGAAAATCGAGCCACTTTTCACCCGTCGTCGGCCCTGCCGGGAAGATGGATTTGCGGCCGGTAAACCGAATAACGCCCGCTCCGAACGGAACCGAACCGTGTCGGGCGTCCAGCGAGAGGGCTTGCAAAGATGAAAGCCATAAAAGGGCGTCCATTTTCCTTTCGTTTCAAATGCGATGGCGGCGAACGGAAGCAACAACCAGTAGCGGGGAAAACCGGAAGATATGATCATCATCAAGAAAAAAGTAACGTAAAAGTCCGGCTGGAAGAAAAATCCATCCATCCGGGAGTTTCGGCGGTCCGAATGTTACCTGGATGGTGGGAGAAAGTGTTCCAGCTCAGCGGAAGCAAACAGGAGGAAGAAGAAGAATCCAAAAAGCCGTAAAAGAAATGGCTTCCGAAGACGTGTCTCTTCAATCCGCGTTGGGATATAAACACAACTCAAATAACTAATAAAGTAGGCGAGTGGTAGAATTTTTGCCGAGATTTCGCAGACCACCTTCGTACGTTTCCTCCGCGACTCGGATCCGCGAAACGAATAAAATCCGAAAATATTGCATTTTCGTAAAGAGAAAGACGCTATGTGTGTGTGTGTGTGTGCTTACTGCAGGGGGAGGCAAAAGGAAGCCTTCGGAAGAGTCAGGTGCTAAAGAAAATGTTAACTCCGTAATGGAGCGAAAAGACGAAGTAGAAAGAAAAACACAGCCGGACACTTCATACTTTCGGCCAGATTTTTGCCGATGAAGACACTCGGAAATAGACGTACAAATTATTATAAAGATTGAGGTTCTTTCGGAAGAGGATGGAAATTGGAGACAGACAGTAATAAGCATTGTGCATCGAGCAGGAAGGGCGGCGATAGCAAAGCGTGATCCATTATATTCACGTTACATTAGACTCAGTGTTTCTCAAACCATTTACTCGTGGGACTGGCCAAAGTGTACTGCGCTAAGTCTCACATAACTTCTAGATATTGATTTATGATGTTATCTTTAACTTACGTCATAACAAGGATTTGCAATCTTAAAATCTTAAGAACAATTAAGCTAGGTAAACTTTTCTTTCAAAATTAAGTTATTTTTAGTACAGTATAACTTCTGTTTCATTATAAAGTAATTTTTTCAACAAAATTAAAAAGATAAAGTTCTACAGATTTAACTCTAAAAACAGAGCCCACCATTACTATAATACTGCATATTAATATGTTAAGTAGGAATATCCTAACCATTAAGGTTTGTCCGAACGAACTAATCTTTGAAATCAAACCCTAGGATTAGGTTCATTGTGCCACAAACTGCACGAAATATGATGGAAGGGCAAGAGACATTCTTCCACGAGCAAAATATGTTTCCTCTTTGACGCAGGCATGAAACAGAAACCACTTGATTCAAAAAAGGAATGGAACGAAGGACGGAAAGGTTCTTACCGAGGTGACAGCATATGACGATCATCGTTGCGGGGCCAAAGGGATGCCGTCAGTAATGTTATGCGAAATATGGTGAAATTTTCACTCACCAGCACAAATTCCACATACTTTCGGTCGGAGGCAACATTCATCGTGAGAGAAGGAAAGCGTGCTAGTCTGCCGTTTTGTGGACGCACATGAGAATGCCCCGATGAAGGGAAAGGAAAATGTGTGTAAAGGTTTTGATTTTTCTCCCCGGTTTCGCAGAGTTCATTGGAACAATGAGTGACATATTTCGCAATTCAGCAGTGGCGATGTTCTGCTGGAAAATGATTTTTCATCACTCTGAATTGATGAAAGCAAAATGGTGTAGGAATCGGAACCCAGTCATGTTAGAAAAAATTGGGGATTTGATTTTCACATTAGGAAACGCAGGTGATTTAAGTTATTATTGTGTTTTTTAATGCCAATATAATTCAATTGTTTGGTTACTGTTCAATTGGACTCATATTATTTTGAGTATAACTGTAAACATAAAGATATGAAAAGTAATGCCTAACTTTTCAATTATTATTTTTATTGACTTGTTTGTGCAGTTCTATAAGATGAAAGGGTGTTTTCTGGTGTTGGAAGCAATTGGAAATGATTTTCGTTAATTACTACTAGCCCGATCGAGCCACCATACTGCAAGTGTTTTTCATTTGCAAAGTGAGTAGTGCTTATGTTAGGTTTTTCCAGCAACTGCGGAGGAGTTTTGATGCAATTGCCAATTTTTGTTTTCTTGCCTTACGGCTGATTTCCGGATTTCACGCTGGACAGAAAGTGTTCGCCGATGCTTCGCAAACTACCTTTCCCCATTTGCTTGAGGTTCCATTTCCATCGTACACATCGTGCGCGGGAAGACGATAAATTTAACAGTCGAATGAAGTTTCGCAATTGTTCGCAAGTTGGTTTATTACTGTTATTTTTACTTCGTCCTGCGCACGGAGCGGTTGCGTTTTCCGGCTTCCGACAAGCGCGACTGCCAAAGGCTGCTGCTGCTAAAAGCTGCCGGTACCAATTAACGATGGAAGTTAAATTTAGTGCTGTTGCTGTTACAAACAGACGTTGCTGCACCGCGCTGCTGATGATGATGCCTTCGGTTCGGCACCGTTTCGTTTGCAGCTGTGAATACCATGGCAGCGGTAAATGGAACCGTGTTCTGCTGCGAGCAGCATACATCTATAAGAGCCCGAAGTCGGGTTGGGAACACAGGCGTTCAATTTTCAATTTGCTTTATTTAATTTTTTACCATAAAAGTATAGTTATTATACTTTAGAAAGAAACTCGAATAAGGACGTTAAACGTTCCTCTCCTTTCAAGCTCTTAGGACATAAAGAACATCTAATTTTCTCCAAGTTTTTGAAGTAAGATCATAGACTACTAAGGTACCAACGTAAAGCAAAACAAATTGGAATTTTCACGAGCACGATTGATGACCAACGAAGGTTCGTACCAGGGGATTTTCCCAACTTGAAGACTTATCAATATTGATATTGAGCACAACCATTTATCAAGTCATTGATTGGGAAGCATCAACAACAGCGCACATTAACCAGCAGTTTCCCGTCGGGTCGGTGGCTTAAAAGTTCATTCCGAAAAACACTCATGGCGTGGCAAAAGACGTACGCTAAAAAAAACGAACCAATTTTTCCACGAACTGATTCACCCTATAATTTTTGGGCAACTCGTGCTTTACGGGTTGGTTTGTTGTTTGAGTGGTGGTTCAATGTTTGTAGCCTTATTTATTTTTTGCTACAGGTCCACCGGACACCCAAATGCGGTTACCTCATTCACCCCCATGGGCATTAATCAGCTTTTGCATGATGATGAGAATGTAATGTTCAACGGATGGTTACAAACGCTGGAACTAATTTTCCACGAAGAATGCGTAAGAGAAGAGAACGGAAAAAAGAAAAAAGAAGGAAGGAAGGATGGACCCGATAATTTGAAAACCACCGGTAACAAGAAGGGATTTTATGGGCAAAAGGGTAATTTGTTAACCGTTTTGTAGTGATTTTTGTTACAGCATGCTTTTTTATGCATACAGTTCTTCCTTGCTCTGAAGCTTCGTGCTGATGACTGTTGATGAAGTGAATACGTAAGTATAAGCTTCGGTAGCAGTTGGTCTGGAAGAGAAGCGGCGTAAAACCCGGAGAGACTAACAGAGTTTTGCATTCCTCCCATCGTCCCAGGGCACAATAAAGCGTATGGGGGAAAAAACGGAGCGGGAAACCAACAAAGCACGAGAAACAACGTAAAGTTTCATGATGAGATTCCCCTTTTTTTTTAAGCTTCTGGCGGGACGAAAAACATAATTTTCACTTCTTGTTGCCCTTACGTTCGAAAACCACCAGGCGCCTCCATTGGTGAATTTGAATAACCAGGCGCCTCCATCGAGAAATTTGAAGAACCATGCGCCTCCATTAACGTGTTCGATTGCTTCCGAGCAGCAGGGTTTTCTCCTATGTAGGGTTTCTTTTTATTTAAAATACTTTTGAGATGCTACATTATTTCACGAAATGAAAAGAATGACTTCTGACAGAGTGTTTTGAAATGTCCATTTGTTATACTCTATGTTGTAATCTAACAAACAAGTCGATATTTCTTAAATGCATGCTTCTGGCATCCAAAACCTAATCCAAGCCAACAGCAAGAAGCCTTAATCTAATTCCAACTTCCATTAATAACATCACCAATTTTAACCTCCTTTTTCTATGCCGGTTTCTCCTTGCCTTACTTGGTTTTTCCTGTACCGGTTTGTTTCTAGGTAAAATGTACGAAACAGTGGTTTGTTACCAAAGAAACCACTCCAGTTTTGTCTCTTGGTGAATGTCGGTGTGAATCCACTCGAAAGCCTGTGCACCATCGGCAAGAATGTGGCCGATCTGCAAAAAGTTACCTTGCGTCTCATTTTTCCGCGCAGCTTTTTCCGTACCGATCTTCCCTCGGTCCGATGGACAGTACTGAAACGATTGTGTTGCCTGCCGAGACGGGTGGTAATATTAATTTCGACGAATCTTCACCGGCGAATCTTTTGCTCTTCACGCTTACCGCACCGGTTGCGGCAATTTGGCGCAAGAAGGACTAACGCGCCGAATTAAATCAAGGGAAATCGTCTCTAAAGAATTTTCTAGGCTGATTTAATTTGCTACAAATGTGTACAATCAATCACATTGTGAAAACCTTTCGGCAAAATGGAAGATACAATATTATATTGTGTATTTTTTAATAGGAAATGATTTTTACTTTTCTGCCTCTGAGTCTGGGGCTATGTTGTTTTTACATTGAATTGGTTTTTCGTAGCAACGGAGGTTAAATCGCTTTCGTCGCGAATGTCATCGTCTTGGTGAGCATAATTACGTTATCAAAAACCGTGTGAACTAACCACCATGTTAAAACTAGTATGAAACAGGACATTATGCAAAACCATGCACTTGATTGAAAATCTCGAGCAAAACAGAATACATAACTAATCAGAGGTGTGTTTACACGCAAGAGGAGCCAAAGATAAAATATTGACGCATCGCCAAAGAAGCAGAATCAAGAAAGCCAGGTTAGATTATTTTTTCATTGAGGATCCCGTTTGTTTCCATTGAGTTTCCTATTGTTTTTTATTCGTATGCTCCTTCATCCCAATATTCAGCCCCTTCAGACCTTCGGCAGGTCGGTTTCCATCATTTCAGCATTATTTTATTACCTTTTCCTGTTAGGGTGCCCACAAAGAAAATCATTTCTTGGCTAAACTAGACGAACATTAGTCAAAGAAATGAGGTCGAATTTTCCGGCGCAAAGATCAAAAGTCGTACTTCGCTGAAGATAATGTTCTATTACGCACTAATATTGCATTTTTTTATTCAAAGAGAACATAAGCTTGGTTCTTTAACGTTATGATTTAATTAACACTTTGACAACCGGCGTTTTCTAGCGTTCAAAACGACCGAAGCGTTGTCCTCAGTAGCTTCGCGTGCGGCAAGTTTATTTTTACCGCTTTTTCTTGCTTCGTTCGTATATGCATACGTATCCAGATCATTGTAACCATCGTATATACGTTATAAATAATTGATCAACAAACACAATAAATTAGCAAAAAACCCGAAGTAACGCAATGTAAAATTGAAAACAATAACGCGCCCTGTGTAGTTTGTTAAAATTCCATTTGGCATTTGACAGCACTTCAAAGTGATCACCGTTTTTCTGGGTGTGCTGTTTTGCTAGGGGAATTCGGCATAAAAACAGCCCGCCATCACCGAGAGAATTTATGGATAACTTGTAACGCATGTGATGGCACTCGCTATTGTATGCCGCTACCTGCCCATCTCGCACTCGCGCATCACTTACTGCAGTATCATGATTCTGAATAGTATAAATACGACCGTGGGTCTCTAGGACAGCATACCATTTTGTCACCGATAGTCGAGCTCGAAGGATCGACGAACGTGCAGCTATGGATTCGCGGTCGGTGAGCAATTTCGAGCTGAAGGCCATCAACGAATGGGACAAAGGCAACATCTGGCGTGTGATCACGAGCCTCTTTCTGGAGTACTGCTCCAACAGCAGTGTGCATGGCGTCGGCTACTTTAGCTGCAAGCGACGTACTCTGTTTGAGAAGTAAGAGGCTGTGTTTGTGCAGTTACTGTGTGTAAGTGTGCTACTTTCGGGTAATTGATCCGTGTTCCGTAGGATTTGGTGGGGCGTGATGTTCCTACTCTCGCTGTACGGGTGTGGCCGGTTGATTCAAAACATCTACCGCAAGTGGGATCAAACTCCGGTGATAGTGAGCTTCGCGGAAAAGTCAACCCCCGTGTGGCAGATCCCGTTCCCGGCCGTTACGATCTGCCCGGAAATGAAGGTCCGATCTCAGTACTTGAACTTCACAGAGCTATACAGGCATATAGTAAGAAATGGAAGCCAGGATTGGGGTAACGAAATGTAGTGATTAACCGTCGATGGACTTAAAGCGCATCGTCGATTGCCCTATGCCTTTTCGTTTTACAGTTTCGATCTCTTCCGTTCGGTGGCGCAAGTATGCGATGCCCACATTTTGGAGGATACCCAGTTCAACCAAACGGAAGATCCCAACATTGTGGAAAAGCTGAAGAACGTCTCGATGCCGTTAGAGAAGGCTCTTTTCTTCTGCAAGTGGCGCAATGAGGGAGGCTTCTGCACCGACTATTTTACCGAGACCATCACCGAGGAGGGCATCTGTTTTACCTTCAACGCACAGTCTTCGGAGGAAATGCTTCGTTCAGACCAACTCCACAAGGACTACCAGTATATCACCGAGAACAGAACGTCTCCACTGTGGTCGCTCGAAAATGGGTACGCGGAGAACTCCGATATGGACACCTATCCGTTCCGTGTGCTCGGTGGTGGTGCTCGAGCAGGCCTGTTTTTGTTGCTGAACCTCAACAAATTCGATCGGGAATTAAAATGTCGGGTGAGACACTCGATGCCGTCTTATCACTTCACTTCTCATCATACGTTAGCAAATAGACCAGACGTTACTTCCAATTCTTTTTGCTTACAGGGATCGGTGCAAGGCTTCAAGATTCTGCTACACTCGTCTAGTGAGTATCCGCAAGTCTCGAGGCAGTACTTTCATGTGCCACTGCATCAGGAAGTCGTCATATCCGTAAAGCCAGAGATGATCACCACGTCCGAGGGCCTTCGGGAATACACTCCCGAGAGGTAAGAAAGCGCAAAGACGTTAAATTTTTCCCTTACGAAATTAAGCCTCAAATAATTCTACCAGGCGCCAGTGCTTCTACAACGAGGAACGTCACCTGAGGTACTTTAAGGTGTACATGCAGCAAAATTGTGAGCTGGAGTGCCTCTCCAACTACACGTTGCAGAAATGCGGTTGCGTGAAGTTCTCCATGCCTCGGGACGCCAATACGAAAGTGTGCGGCGCTAGCCAGATCCAGTGCTACAACGCGGCTGAGGACGACATGTTGCTCGAGGACGTCAAATACCTCGTGGACAAATCGTTCGACTTTCGGGCAAAGTGCAACTGTCTACCGGGCTGCAACTCTTTGAAATACGATGCCGAAATTTCCCAGACGGCATTTGACTGGAAGAGCCTGATCAATGCCTATGGGGTTACCCTGGACGAAGACGAAGACGTTCAATTTTCACGTCTTTCGATCTACTTCAAGGAGGCCCAGTTCATCACGTTGAAGCGCAGCGAGCTTTATGGGTTAACGGATTTCCTTGCCAACTGTGGCGGTGTGCTGGGGCTATTCATGGGCGTCAGTTTGCTTAGCTTAGTAGAAATGATATACTACTTCTCTATACGCCCGTTTACCATCTTTTATGCCTACCAAGAGCGTAAGCGTCACGAGCCGAACCTTAAAGGGCTGCTCGTAAATGCAAATAATGTAATTATTGCAAATCCAACAAGTGTACCATAATGATCGTAGTAGACTGTGTCAGTTGAACTGTTATAGTTACATATCATATTCTTGCTGCACTCTAAAGAGTGTGGCATGCACTGCAGATTTTTAAACAAAACTCTTCCCACACGACATTTGCATTATGATGAATAATTGTAGAATATGAATCAAAATAAATGATTGTTCTTTGCTCTGTTCTCTACATATTGATGCACGTTCAGATGGAATACGAGTTTGGGTTAAGTTGACTGTGGACAAAATAAGAGCCCCAACTGTGGCGGGGTGCCTGATCAGAAATTTGAACCAACGGCATGTGGCGTAGGCTATCCTTGAGTTAACACTTTGACTGGCAATGACTCACATAGTGGGTGACAGGAAATACGGAACTTGCCATGAAACTCATATAGTATTGCACCTATACAGTGGTAGGCTGTAGTAGAAAACATAGTCTATTTGTTATTGGTTTAAAATTAACTCTTAGCATTTGTATCACAATCAAATTTTATGAAAAATGACTGTACTAAACAAATGTTCCAAAAAACGCTTAGCAATCTACGTGTTAACTCCACGCAGTGATGATAATCGAGAGGAAGTGATCCCTAGAGAAAGAAATCTTACGAGCAAAGCAATGCTCGACTCGACTATCAAAATGGGCTCCTATATTTGTTTCGTGGCAAAATCAGAACTGCCTTTCACGCACTGCGTGAGTCATTGCCAGTTTGAGTGTTAAATGCGTTCACGATGAAAAAAACCTTCAAAAGTACAAGCAATGTACATAATGGGCAAAGAAAAAAGATTATTTGAAAGGTTATCATATAAATAATTTACATGAATAAAGTTTTTCAAACGCTTTTTTATTTAAATTATTGAAAATTTTGTCAAGCCAAGCAGCTGTGTCCGGATAATCTGCTGAAAAAATGAAATCATCTTCATCACATAAAATTACCCTGCATGTACGATAGAGTTTCTTTGATATTTTCAGGGAATTTAAATTATATAAAGGTCAATGTAGTCCACTAGGAGTCCACTATTAGGTACACCTAACGTACATCAGCATGGAAGAAAATGAACGAATAACACAAAGGTGTATTAAAAACGGAGTATCTCTTGGGTTTACCCACCCATGTACAACAACCATAGTTCAACCCAACCCGAATCGTTTCGACATTAACTTGTTTCTCCAAAGCTCAAACAAGCTTGAAGGTTTAAGGTTGCGTATTAATGAAATGAATAAATCATTCTTATTTTCGCGACATTTCTTTTGGTCTTTTGGTGTTATTATATTGTTTTGCTTTTAGAGATAAATGTGCTAAACTACTTCGCAAATGAGAGCAAAAAAGTAAAAGTTTTGGGATGGAACCCAGGGAAACACAGGGAGGGAGCGAATACCGGAGGTAACAAACGAATTCTGTTAATACTCGGAATTGATTTATGACGCGCTTCTGTCTACTATTACAGATCATTTTTATTTAGCAACCGGCAGCAGTTTGACGGTTCGCAGGTTTATGTCAGCAATGAGAGATGATTAATTGTGGGTAGCTGTGTGTAAATGACAACAACGGAGGATCCTTCAGGGAGCATGATAACCATCTGTTGAAAAAAGAACAGACATTGGGTTTGTTTTACCTTTTTCCCCGAATCAATTTTTATATTGATTCTGCGTACAGTTTTTGGAGTATTTATTGAAACCTGAAGTCCAAAAACACATCACCATGAGCATTATGAGGAAAATGTATCGAAGAGAGGAATAAAGCTCCACCCTTTATATATCGCAAACACGAGTCGTATTAGATATTTTTGTGAATGGAAACAAGTCTATCAACGAATTCGATCTAAGCAAGGGTACTCCAAAGGGACGAGGAGTACCTGTAGAGCTTGGGTAAGGTATAGTGCCGCACTGGTACACACCTTGGCGCGGTCATGTCGACACGTCGCAATGCCACACAAACAGTAGCAGCCCTCCCAAGTGGATTCGGTTTCCCGTAACTTTACCTGACAGGGGGCTGCTCCTGTAGAACGTTATGTCGGCTTGGAGTTCACAGGTTGTTGCCTTCACCACTTTTCTGGGTGTGCTGTTTTGCCAGGGGAATTCGGCATGACACCAACCCGTCATCACCGAAAGGACTATGGCTGTGGCTGACTAGTAACTCCGCGGCATGTGATGGCACTCGCCAGTGTAAGCAGCTGCCTGTCCACCTCGCACTCGCGCATCACCTACTACTTTTGGATAGTATAAATAGGACCGTGGGTCTCTAGAACAGCATATCATTTTGACATAGATAGTCGTGCTCGAAGGATCGACGAACGTGCAGCTATGGATTCGCGGTCGGTGAGCAATTTCGAGCTGAAGGCCATCAACGCATGGGACAAAGGCAACATCTGGCGTGTAATTAAGGGCCTCTTTCTGGAGTACTGCTCCAACAGCAGTGTGCACGGTGTCCGGTACTTTGGCTGCAAGCGGCGTACTCTGTTTGAGAAGTAAGAGGCTGTGTTAGAGTAGTGTCTGTGTGTATGTGCTTCCGTAGGGTGATTAATCCGGTTCCGTGTTCCGTAGGATTTGGTGGGGCGTAATGTTCCTGCTCTCGCTGTACGGGTGTGGCCGGTTGATTCAAAACATCTACCGCAAGTGGGACCAAACACCGGTGATAGTGAGCTTCGCGGAAAAGTCAACCCCCGTTTGGCAGATCCCTTTTCCGGCCGTCACGATCTGCCCGGAAATGAAGGTCCGATCTCAGTACTTGAACTTCACAGAGCTATACAGACAGATAACAAGAAATACAACGGTTGATCCACATCAGGATTGGAGTAACGAAACGTAACGATTAACTGCCGATAGACTTTCATGTGTAAGCGAACCAGTTCGTGATGGTCAAATGCTCTCTGTTCTTTCGTTTTGCAGTTTCGATCTTTTCCGTTCGGTGGCGCAAGTATGCGATGCCCACATTCTGAAAGACGTCCAACTAAACCAAACGGAAGATCCCAACATTGTGGAAAAGCTGAAGAACGTCTCGATGCCGTTAGAGAAGGCTCTTTTCTTCTGCAAGTGGCGCAATGAGGGAGGCTTCTGTACCGACTATTTTACCGAGACCATCACCGAAGAGGGTATCTGTTTTACCTTCAACGCACAGTCCTCGCAGGAAATGCTTCGTTCAGATCAACTCCACAAGGACTACCAGTATATCACCGAGAACAGAACGTCTCCACTGTGGTCGCTCGAAAATGGGTACGCGGAGAACTCCGATATGGACACGTACCCGCTTCGGGTCCTCGGTGATGGTGCTCGAGCAGGCCTGTTTGTGTTGCTGAACCTCTACAAATTCGATCGGGAATTAATCTGTCGGGTGAGGCAATCCATATCGATATATCCCGAGTAGTGGCTTTTTCCAATTCCATTATTTTTCAGGGACCGGTGCAAGGGTTCAAGATTCTGCTACATTCGTCCAGTGAGTATCCGCAAGTCTCGAGGCAGTACTATCGAGTGCCGCTACATCAGGAAGTCATCATATCCGTAAAGCCACAGATGATCACCACGTCCGAGGGTCTTCGAGAATACACTCCTGAGAGGTAAGGAAACGAAAAAGTGTGAACTCTTCAAGTTCATTTACGTCATTAAGCCTCAAATAATTCCACCAGGCGCCAGTGCTTCTTTAACGAGGAACGTCACCTGAGGTACTTTAAGGTGTACATGCAGCAAAATTGTGAGCTGGAATGCCTCTCCAACTACACGTTGCAGAAATGCGGTTGCGTGAAGTTCTCTATGCCGCGGGATAACACTACGAAAGTGTGCGGCGCTAGCCAGATCCAGTGCTACAACGCGGCTGAGGATGACATGTTGCTCGAGGACGTCAAATACCTCGTGGACAAATCGTTCGACTTTCGGGCAAAGTGCAACTGTCTACCGGCGTGTACCTCCGTACAGTACGATGCCGAAATTTCCCAGGCTGCACTCGACTGGAAGAGCTTGATTGAAGCCTACGGAGATTCACTGGACGAAGACGAAGGTGCCGAGTTTTCACGTCTTTCGATCTACTTCAAGGAGGCCCAGTTCATCACGTCGAAACGCAGCGAGCTGTACGGGTTAACGGATTTCCTGGCCAACTGTGGCGGTCTGTTGGGGCTATTTATGGGCGTCAGTTTGCTGAGCTTGGCGGAAATGTTTTACTTCTGCACGATTCGTCCGTTTACCATCTTGCGCGCTTACCAAGAGCGTAAGCGTCGCGAATCGAACGTGTTCTTCAACATACCGCCTCCGATCACCGAAAAGACGAAGTAATTTATACATGGTAACCGAACCAGTACACACATTTGCGAAATTCATGCATTTTTCCTTTAGATAGCTGTTTGAGCACAAGTTTTTGATGTATTCTCTTCCAATAAAACTTTATTCCAATTTTAATACGTTTGATTCACGTTGTCCTATTTTGTTACCTATAATGAAATGAGTTCTAAATGATATGCTATAAAAAGTCAAAAAGTCGATGCATTGTCCAATAAAAACCAACAAGATGTGCTAATGTTGTAGGATCAGTGCTGGTATCAGAACAGGTAGAATATGTTCAATTCTTTTGAGACGATGACATCAGTCAATTGCTTCCTCAAAATCCTAGTACTTCTACTGAGCTCACAAAAACGTGTTACAGTCGCCATATGAAGCAGGCATATAAATACTGCTCAGGTGCGGCAAAGGTGTGCCATCCTGCTGCCTGGGGAATTGGTTTTCGAAGAAATGGTACCAAATTCATTTACATATATTTTGATGGTACATGCCCTATCAAACTACGTTGTTCTATAGCTTCCAGTAAACAGCATTGGCTATCATTCAATAAACAGTGGTTCATCTCGCAGGTTGTCTAACATCGAGTGTTAGTTATTGGTGGTAAACATCTGCGGTTGTAATCATGGGGTTTGATAAGGCTGATGTATTTATTGTAGTGAAGGTAAGTTTTTAGTTCAATTGTTGGTGTTAGAAATTTTAAGTTTCTGGTGAAAACTGTTAGTTCTTTTGTATCTAGGATGGGCTCCTTTGAAAATGTCAAAATTGGCTAAACCAGTGCGTCTCAAGTGACTATACTATACAACCAACTATCTGCCAAGTAGTCAAGAATCCTTGCTGCTTCGTCTCAGAATTCCTGGCCCCGTTAACTTCTCTCGCAGTGCTTTACGGGCAAAGTTTCAGATTAAAGTATTCATTATCTCTCAAACAATTCTGCATCTAATCGGTGTGCCGGTGTGTGATCAAAATTCTTTCCCGCAAAGACAGCAGCAAGAAACGCCAAACGTGGCGAAAATATCTAAAGCAGAAATTGATGAATCTATTTCGCAACTAGGTCACCACGGGACCAGAATGAAACTGCAAAATTGAATCAGCAGCCCTGCATGCATGTGCAGTGTAGAGAAAACGAACCGATGATTTGCATCAGCTCGCACACATTGATGGGTGACGTCTGGGGGAAAAAAATGGAAAAAAGGAACCCGAAAGCTTCTCGTTCGATTCTGGTTCACCGTTGTCGTTCCCCGGGCACGGAGGTACCTTTCGAAATTGCAGTGCTCTTATCTAATTTATATGCAAATGAAAAGCATCTGTGGCTTTCCGAGGTGGGGTAAAGGCAGTCATCGGGCCCTTGATGATCTTTGCCATCGCACCGTGGACTGCGGTGCGCACGCCAGGTAAGACTTTTCCCCCTGGGAGGAGGGTTTCACAATGAATGCTCTCACAGATTTCTATCCGTTTGTAGAATTTGTGGGTTTGTGTCCGCGCCAGACAATCTCTTTAGTTGGAAAATTTTTCCTAGAACACACAAACGTCTATCCATCGACAGCTCAGAGCATTGGTGCATAAGCATCGATGCAGTCTGGATGGAATGGGGAAACTTCATCGACACTTTTCAAACGAATTTCCCACACACACACACTCGGTGGTGGTTCCAATCGAGGGCCATTTGCTGAATTGAACCACGTTCCGGGAAAAATGGGAACACAAGGGTAGGGAATTATTTTCCTTATAATTATATTATCTCCTAAGAAGCCACCGCACCATTCACGTCTTTGAGGAGCCTGTGGTGTCGTCTTGAGAACGGGACTTTGGCAAGAATTGGATCACAAAGTAGCCACCGGGTACATCTACTCACCCGGTGTCAGCTGGTGACACTATCGGAGAAGCAAGTACGGCTTCACTTATCTTTCCTCGAGCGACTCGGTGGAAAAGCATCAGGGGTCAGGTTCGAAGAAGCGCTACGAGAACACTTGTCATCGTTATAGTACGGCAATGACCATCATCACCACCGGCCGAGGTCGAGCCTCTACGGTACCACGGAAAACACCGGAATAACATTAATTCGTCTGTTTGCCTCAAGCTTGTAGTACTCTCGTCGGAAGGAGGCCAAAGACCGTTGGGGGGAGAGGGACCGCCCAACACAACTCTCCTGGTGATACTTAGGCCTGGACGGAGGGTCTGCGTTCGCAATCCAGAAAACTTTGCTTAGTGTGGCTTCCGCCAAGTTCTGAGCCAAGTTCTCGGGAGGGACTACGGGAGGTACCGTAACAATGACAACGTACATCTACACAAACCGGAACATAGCTGTGACGCATAGACCCACACACATACACACGAGGACCAATCTTCTGCCAGTCGGAACGACTTCATACAAAACCGTATCTGTTCGTAGCAACGATAGGGACAAGGGTTGGGCCACAACACAACACTTGCCTACAACTCTCCATCCGTTTAATGACTCTTCCGGAAAGATCACACATGTTTCCGGTCCGCTCGTACTGACCGAGAATACATGTGTGTATGTGTGTGTGTGTGCTTTTTCTTTTACTGTATATGCTGCATTGTTTGCTGGACTGTTTGCCTCCGTACCCCCAAGTTTCTCCGGGTTAGTTTTTGGCGCGAGAAAGCAGACTCCAACTATCTTGACCTGCCATTGGGGACTCGAAGGAGGACTAAGAGGAGTTCGTGTAGTTTGCGACAAACGACAAACAAACAAACAAGCTCCGATCTAGAACTTGATTTTGTGGGGGAGAGTGAAAGAAGAGAGAGAGGTGCACACTCGAGTACGCTTGGTCGACATCTCGAGAAAGAAGGATCACACCGGACCTGCGTGTAGACTACGGCCCTCTCTATCGACCGTTTGATGATGCTCGGGTTACGGGTCGGTCATCCTACCATTTGGAAAGTGCACACACCAGAAAGTGTCCTCTCCATTCGCCGGTGTTGCCCAAAGCTTGAGCTTGGGAATGTGCTCCAGCCAACATTTTGCGCAGGGTGTTTTGGTACCTTGCGACCATCGTCGTACGAAAGGAAGCCCGGATGTACGGACATTCCGGTGTTCGTGGATGCGGTGTAGACATTGTCCAATGGAGCACGGCGCACGGACGTATTGATTGGAAAACGCAATTGGACAAAATGTCCTTTTATTGTTCCTGTGTCAGGTACGCAGGGATACCTACACACCTAAACACACACACGAGTAGGGTCTTCTGTCGTTTGGTCTTGCGGTCTGTTTTTGCTTCATCCTTGAAGCAATGGATCGGGTTTTTTGGCGACCCTTTTGCCCGATTAGAGGTGCGCCATCACACATACACACACCTACAATCCAACATCCTGCAGGCGACGGAAGATTTATTCATTTACAGCTCGAACACTGCCGGAAACGGAACAAAGGGACCACCTCTTTGCAATTAGTCCTTGCCGATGGCGTTTCCTCAACCATGCATCCGATTCCCTTCCATGCTCCGAATTCCCATCCATCATACTTTATTGCCACTTTGTGCAATGATTTTACCGCTCCGACACTCCTGTCCAGTTTCTCCTCCAGACGCCACTGAACAGCCCTCCTTTCCGTAGGGAAGACAATAGGTGGATAAAGGGATAAAAGGAGAAGCTTTTGTGATAGTGTGATTTAGTGTCGAGGTATAAACAAATAAAACGGTACCAGCCTTGCACAATCAACGGAATGCCGTGGGCCGAAACAAATCAACAAGTAGGCAAATTGGCCCTCGCTGCGTACGGGCAAGCCTGTAAGTAGGAAGGCACAACTCAGGAGTCAAGGGCTGCGGGCAAAACCGATAAAAAGCATCAACCTATGAGAGAGTCTTACTTCAAGTGGGATAAGAAAAGTCCAGCTTCCATTCCAGGGACGAAAAAACAAAAAAAATACACTTCCACTACCAAGAAAGTGCTGCACGTTCGATTCCGATCGAATCACTTTTCGGAGGTTATGTTTCACGAGCTGTTTTATTTACGCCCCCCCATTAATCACAACTTGCTCGGACTGCTCGGAGTTGGTCTCTTGAGGCGAATAATCTTGTAGTAGATTTTTGCCCCCTCCCTCGGCCAATCGGATGTGGGAACATTAAATGAGGCGATATATCGGAAGATCGTAACCACCTTTGGTCACGATTCACTGACTCGAATCAAAGACTGCCGTGGGGAAAGCAAAAGAAAAAGCCCCCAACGTGGGCAAGATTGGGTGGTTTCGGGTGGTTGGGAAAATCGCAGAAGAAAACGCCTAACCATTCGACGGCACGCAAATATTGTTCCGTCCCGAAAATGGCCATGTACTGGGCACAGAGAAGTACAGAGATTTTCGTTCGAGTCGGGAAGGCTACCATTTTCCGAGTGGATCACGAGCTTTCCTGCCCGTTTGCCTGTGTTCGCACATCCGCCCACATCCGCCCAGGAATGCTAATTAAATACAGCAACATTCAATTACATATTACTAGCCTCCGTTACATCGTTGGCCCCCAATTTGTGGCCGGAAAACAGTGGAAAAGGAGCGAGCGAAAAGCGGACGAAAGACAAAAAAAAACGGAACACGATCCTTTCGGAGCTGGCGCAACCCGGACAGGGTTACCGTTGGCCCAGGATGTAAACAGCTCGCTGCTGGCCGGGTGACCGAAGCCACGGTTGTCGGGTTGAGAATGAAGCCCAACTTTTCCCTGCGAACGTTCGGAACGGAGGTAGCAACTTAATTGCACCTGTTCCAGCGCCGTGCGTGCCGGCTTCCGGTTTTTCCTGGGTGAGGCAAGCCGAACCAGGATCACCAGGATTGAGTGGTGCGGGTGGTGGCGGAACCGGAAGTGGTACCCGGCACCCAAGGCAGGAGCTTCGTGCGGAAAAAGTTAAAATAACAACGAATAATTCCAACTTCGAATTGGATTCAATTCGGCGCTTTTGTTACTTCTCTGTTCACGTTTGCCATCGTCGTTATTCCACGTCCGCGTTTTCACGTGGTTTGTAACGACGTTGTGCCCCGGGGGGAGGGGTGAAAATGGCGTACTAACGATGCCGTTTCAATTGCGTTTATTTGCCTGTTTGTTCGGCTGCCTGTATGTGTATCAATTCTTTCCATCGAACAACTTTAGTGCGAGAGTGTGTGTGTACCGAAAAAGAGTACACCAAATAAAGCAAAATGAATAAATAAAAAACGTATTTGAAAAGTAAATAAATCAGGCAGTTTTTCAAACTTCTTGCCCAGATGAATGATGTTTGGGCACGTGTTTCGCACGTCAGCGTTATTATTATTGTAATGGCACGCGCTCTGCAAGGTTCTTGGCACGGTGCTACAATTCATATTGATGAGGAAAAAATTTGGCTTTGTTTAACTATCATATTGTACACGTAACAAGTTTTCTAATTTTGCAATTATGTCAAATAGAAAATGTAAAGATACAAATAAATCGAATTAAACATTTATAAGGGTAAAAAAAAGAATTAAAATCCATTTGAAAACAAAATTCCATTTCATAAACATAAGAAAAAACAGAACAGAATAAATTGTTTATCTTTCAGCAAAATACATTATCGTAGAGCAAAGTTGGTTAAGCTTTATTTGTAAACACAACCAAGTAGGGTGTTCAACCAAGTTCTGAAAGCAATGGATAAAAGATAAACAAAAATTTCCGCCCAGCAAGAAAATATCTTTCCTCACATCAAGCTGCTCCTTTCGTCACCACAAATAAAGGCACAATGAAAGCTTTCCGGGGCGGGAAAAAAGAAACTCTCCGGCTGCCGAAGAAAACGTCAAGCATCGACAGCGAGGGAAAACGGGCATCTGGTTGTCCGCTTCTGGGGCAGGTGGGGAAAAGGGGAGAGAGTGGCAGTGTTTGTTGTTGGCTTGTAATACATTCTATATCCTTGTGAATGTGTGTTGGTACGATCAGCTTGGTACTTGTTTGTCGGAGCGATTGTATGTTTTATTGGTCCCTGACATGAAAGCAGCGCGTGTTTCCTGCACGGAACGGAAAAGCGCGACACAAGGACACAAACGGGCCAGGGTGTTGGCTGGCGCATGCCGAGCTAATAACAATAATACCAGTGGTACTATAGATGACGATTTGAACGGCAAGTCGACATAAAAAAGCATAAATCTCAACGAGCTGCGGCCGGTAATCGATGCTGCCTGCCGCGGTCCGGCCTCCACCCGTCAGCGGTTAACCCATGACATGCTATGCATCCGGTTCCGGATAGCGGCAAGTTAAACCTACCCCACTGCGTCGGAACTTGTTAGCAAGCCAATGACAAGCCCCGGAACAACAAAAATTAGCTTAGACTTTTGCGTGCTTCCGGTGCAAGTTACGAATTTTGACAATTCGGTGTATGATTTCAGGGTAAGTATCGAATCAACTGCCCTTAGCTGCTCGTTTAGTATTCGTTGCATTATTTTATGGAAATACGGAATACTGGGTATCAAACATCCATGATAGTACAAACAAGTTTTATTTCTAAATCTTTTGCAAAAACAAATTGCAATTCGGTACAAACAAAAGTACAACTGTTGGCATGAGTATTAAAAATGCAACAATTTCTGCAATACTACATTCCTTGATTTTCAATAGCGACCATACTTAAAATATTTGTCTTTATTGCCCCGATAAATGATAATGATGCATAAAATACAAGGCTTTGAAAACTGCTGAGTTCTTAAATCTACTGTAGATGAGTGAAATTACGACCGAAGGGGGGAAACTTACGGAAAAAAGTAAGCAGGTTAAATATCTAAAGAAAACGTTAAGAATTCATTCAGATTTCAGACCCTCACTAGTTACCTTATGCATCCAACGTATAGTTATACAATTTGAGATGAGGAATATTACTTTGAAATCATGAGTTAAATTCGGAGAGTAGTCCTTAAATAAACTACATAGAATTAACCCAGGAATTATTTTATACAGAGAAATACGAAACGGAATAAGAAACACTACGGCGTCTACTTACATGTCTTCGTTTTCTCTCCGTGCACCGGGCCAAGCTGGGCGACCGTGAGCGTTAGCACGATGAGCGCCAGCAAAACGGTGCCCGGTTGTGTCCATCGGGGCCGAACCGATGCCCTCCGGTCGGGCGGGTTATCCGGTGGAGGTGGTGGTCTTCCGGGCCCGCAGGACGTCACTTCCGACGTCGCTGCCATTCTGTGTGTGTATGTTTTACGTGTGCCCCGTCCCAGGTTGCACGAACACTAGCGCTCACTATAGTGCGCTTTTTTACTTTGCCGATTGTTTCTGCACTTCCGGTTGCTCTCGCCCATTCGGGAAAGGTCCATTTTGGGTCATTTTGGGGGGACTACGAGCCCTCCTTTAGGTAGTCTTTTCACAAACACTTTCCTATTCCACCATACTATTACAAATAGATTATTAGGCAATAGTTGCAACGAGTTTCATCCGTTTACCCTCAAGATTTATGCTTCACTAGAAAACTGCTGAGAAGGAAGAAGAAATTAATGCTTTGTAAACATTCACCATATTCGTTAAACACTATTTAATCAAACAGATTGTCCTGTTGCTGCTGCATTTAAGGTTTTCCATCCTTTGGTTACTGAAGAGTTTTGTCTTTTCACGGCCGTGTCTCATTTTTTAGCAACCGATTATTTTGTTATGGAGTTTAGTTGATTTCACGTGAGAGTCAGTTTCAAATAACCAAATTGAAAATTCCTCTATGAAGTAATAGCATCCAACTAAGATAATTTCAAGCGCACAAAATCGGTATGCTGAGCCCACAAATTCACACATCGCACTAATTGGTTTGCGTACTGTTGTTGTTAACATCGATGTCCAGATCGTTTCGATTAGTTCCACTAGTTTCACTTCCAACTCGGTAAAAGACTACCCACCGTGCCTACCACACACACATACACACACCTCGTACCAAGATCGACTTCGTAAACGCATGCACAAATTTAAAATAAATTGCATGGAAAATTGATTTTTCCTACATCCTAACGGTGGTAGGCTTGACACTCCAGTTGGTCGGTAGGCAGAACTGAAAGGAGAGAAGTAGACTCCTCGGCAGTGCCAGGTGGATGTTCACCCCATTGGAAAAGTTGGTTTTTACTTTTTTTTAAGTGAGATTGCAGGTAGGCGTCACCGAATTCAATTAAGTTCCGTTGAAATTGAAATTACTTCTTGCCCCGAAGGACGCGCCAGGTTGCTTTGGATGCTTTTATGAAAACATTTATTTTTTGCTGCCCCCTCCCTTTCACGCTGCATATTTGTCTCCGTCAACCCGACACGGTGTGCTTCAGCCGGCCGGAACTGAAAGCTAATGAAGTGACCCCACATTGGGCCGGCGAAAGCGAGGCTGGCCTCTCGCTGATGATGATCTGAACTGAAAACACACCGCGTACAGAATTCGTTCAGCCGGCGACAGATCGGAATCGGGTGACCTTTCTCTTTTCCGCCCGGCTAAACGAAACACGTCGAAACAATAATTCATTCGCACGTCGTTTTGCAGGATACGGATTTCTTTTTTTGGGAGGGAGAAAGGTTAATCTTCGTCGCAGTTTTATTTTTGTACTTTTTTGCGCAGACATTCGTTTTCTTTTCCCGCCTGCAGCATCTGCAGGGAAACCCAACGCGATGACTTCGTTTCCGCTTCGTTTCTCAATTAGTACAGCACGGGCAACGGGTGCGTTGGCGAGTAAATTCAAATTTCCACTTCCATTTCACTTAACTGCTGGCTACCATTCCGTGCACGATGAAAGTGGACAAGACGGAGCGGAGTTAACGTAACTTTTTATCGCTCGCTTACACCTCTACGCCTTTTCGTAAGGTAATTTCATTTACGGAAGCGGAGTGTCTAACTGTTGATTTTCCATCCCAATGACCGGTTAGTTGAATCTGCAATTAAAACAAAATGAGAGAAAACATTAGAAAAATACTTATTCGTTTTAAATTGTTTGCACCAATAGTGGAAAATGTATTTGAACGAGGAGGTACGCTTATTTAAATTGAAGAGAACTTTTATTGTAACATTAATAAAGACTGGATTAATTTCCCATCACTTACATATAAGCACCTCAGTTGGGTAACTGCTTAAGCAACAAAACCCGGTTTCATATCTGTTCGCGGTGGGCAAGATTATCCTGCCCTGCTGGTAATAAACAGTATATCTACTGCAAATCATCCACTCCAGCTTAACAAAGTTATCAAGATTTGTGAGGAAATTATCCATGCTATATGCATTCGCCGAGTTGCCGAAAGACGTAGCCAAGGCGGTATCTATCCTTCGCCGGCAACATTGTATCGGTTGGCGGAAAGCCGCCGTTTCGGTGCCACTTACGCCACACGGCCCACTGTGCTGCTGTGCGGTAATTGTTTGTGACAGGAGCATGCAAACAATAGCGAAACCGCTGACGATGGCAGCCAGCCCCAGTAGATCTCGCTTGGGTGGAAAATTGTAAACTGATAACGCCAGCCCGCTTCCGGGAGCAGCGGAAAACAGGTAGTAGTCGCAACTTATTTAGAGCAAACTCCGACGGCCCGATATCATAGCAGGCTCCTTTGCGCGTTCAGGGTTGATTGTTTCGTCGTTTCACTAGCGATTGCACAATCACGCTTTCTTACGAGCTTTGTTTGTGCCGCCGGATCGGTTCGGATTTGGTGAAGTGAAACGAAGGGTGGTACAAAAAACAGAAAAGAGAGAGGATAGAGAAAAGAAAAACTTCCTGCATTGTTGGCCACTCTGCGGATAGAACTTTGCCTCGCGAAAAACCTCCTTCTAGGTTTGTTCTTCATCTTGAACTGCTTGAGAAAGTTTTCGCTAAAAGCTTCACGCCCCGTTATTGGAAGTTTATATTCTATATAAAACATAATGGGAAAACATATTCAATTGCTTTTTATTGTCGTATTTTGTGGGGTTTTTTATGTGATAATATATTTGGTATCTGCTACTGCGGCTGTTGCAAACACTTCTAAAGTAAAGGATAAAGGCCTCTAGAGAAGAATGGAAGGTCCATTTTTGAGTCAGTCAGAAACAGTTTTTGGTAAATATTGAATTTCAAATACATCCCAATAATTGTATCGGCAACGAGGAGCATGCACATTTCATAAAACGGTTTAATAATTTCTATGAAGAAATGTGAATTGTGTAAAAGAAAGAAAGAGGGTCAAATTTCTTGTGATTTTCCACAAAACTGGCATAAAACTGACGTAGTTTTGTGAACATCGTTCTTAAAGCCAGTATACGTAACCCTATTTTTAAGCAGCTGAAAGCTTAGGGTTGAGTTATAGTTGCCCTAGTTAACCTGCTTGCCACTCGTATCAAGTGCAGGCACTGAACTATAATACTGAAGTGTTCATGCAAAAAGTGTTCAAGATCAAGGATCGCTTATGAAAAGGCAAATATTTATTTGAAATAATTTGTTCCATGTGCCCTCCATTTGTCGTAGAAAAGCTCGACGTTTTATCAATTCTTCTGACTATGAACTGTTTAGATTCTGGTTAAAAGGAATTGAACATGAAAGGAGAAGATTTCAAGGAACTAGTTTCCAAAAAGAAATTAAAACAAGAAGTTAATTTAAAGGGCTATGGACTTTGGAAGCTGTTTTTCAAAATATGCATTTGCCATTTGTGTAGAGTCCTGGCACTGCCATATCACTTAGTAAACAGTTAGCTAACAGAGAAGGAAAACAAGTGTTCACAAGTTTGTTCACTCCCTTCTCTTGAATGGCTTCGGAAGCTTCAGTGTGCCATTTGAAAAGACGCGAAGCAAGAATCAAGAACACTTAGGAACTGTTTGGCATAACCACAGAACCACAGGACCAACTACCGAACACGAAGTAGTGTTGCCACAGAAGATGCCTTCTAGTCTTGGTTCTTCTTCCGTTTTGGTGAAACACTTCATTCTAATGCAATTCCTATCAAATTTACGGCTGCCAGTAGATGCCGGGCGTGGTTCTTTTTTTCTGCCAAGCGACCAGTGTCCATTTCGTCGTAGAATGCGGTCGAGTGTAAAACAGTCTTCTCTTTACAAGCAGGAGTTGCTTTAGAAGGGCATGCGGAGTAATGTGTACTTTGCGATAATTAAAACTAAATTTTACATCGTCTAAAGATCACTTTGGTGTGTATTTTTTGGCGCCAAGTTATTTTGTCAGTACAAACATGAACAACTCAAAGAAGGTTCGAAACCTACACTTATCCCACAGTCTTCAAATATTGGTACAGCTGAGCTGGTCTTTTTGTGGGCAGAATAATTATCACTTTTTTCTAAGAACTTTATATCCATGAGTGTTCAAATGTAACTGTATACATCACATGTTTTAGCTACCTAGACATGAGTAGAAATTCCTGCTTGGAATAATACACAATCCTGCTCTCCATTTTGAAATTCAGTACATACGAAACGTTCATATCAGACTTTGTTTTCATTTTCCAACCGTTACCCAATGTACAATCGATTCTGGAAAGCATCTAGAAATTGAACTACTTCAGGCTGTAAATGAACAGAGCTAGGTTGCTTTAACAAGTTCCAGGTGTTAAAATTCGGTGCGGGTTCTATGGAGTTTCTTAGAATTTCTGTAAAGTCTAACACATTTCTGGCTGCTAGTTGGACGACTCACCTATATTGTCACAGGTGTGCCGATGAAACGAACTTTTTATGAAACTCTGAATCACCGCTAGGGGCTTCGTGGCGCAAAGCGAGTTACAAGCATAGCTTTCCAAAGCAATCGGTGTGGGTTCCATTTGACTTGTGCCAGTGACTATATTAAAAACTACTCCAAGTAGATAAATCAAAGTAACGCCTATTCACCACCCGCTTCATCTCGCAGAAAGTAGGGATGGCGAGTGGCCGAATGCCAGTAGATTCGAGAAACCCGAGCTCGAGCAAACGGAAAAGCTGGGAAACTTTCCATCAAACTTTCCCGTACCGTCGGCTACGGATGATGAAGTTTATGGGTGGAATGGATGCTGTTTGGAAGAAATAGGAATGGTTTTATGGTAGGAGTTGCCTTCCAGAAGAGATTTATTAAAGCCAGCTTAGGGTTGTCTATTGCTTATTCCTTAAATAATGGCCCAAAGAGGATTTTATTTAAATTGTGTTAATTACTATTTCTACTTCGCTTAAACAAACCAAACTTGTCCCTACAAGAAGGATATGCCACAGTCAAAAATCATTATTTCGAAACCATAATCCTCACCGTTTTATTCGGTTGAGAGAAAAAAAGATTAACTACAAGGATCAAAAGCGAGAGGAAAAAGCAATCTGCACAAGGATATCGCACAAACATTTTCGCAGGAAACCATGGAAATGAGTGCCCGAGGACGTGCGATGAGCGCAAGGGAAGCGCCTTTCGGATGGTTGTTGGCCTTAGCCAACTCGACCCGATTCAATTTCTCCATCAAACCGGGAACTTCATTTATCTTCCCGGCCGGACCTGGCCGGAAAAGCGCCCGTCTGCTTGCTCGGTGGTTGTGATAATGAATTATGAATGTTTATTACGCACGGGGCACGCATTATGAGACACAACGCTAACACAAGCTGACAGTCCCGAGCACTAACTCTGAACGGCAATGGGTGAGATTTTGCAGCAAAGGCAGAAAGGAGGAAATGGTTCGAAATTCGAAGCCGAACGAAATGATTTCGCATGGTTCGGTGTGTGTTGGATGTCACTGTAGGTTTTATGCTTTTAATATCGCTCTTCTGAAAAAGATTGGCGTTATCAAGCAATGTTTTACAAACATCAATCATAAACCAACGAATATGGTTTTTGAAAAGCTGCTATGCGTATTTACTAAAGCAAAAAAATATTTCACAAACCGAACGGAACTGGCGCGCAAGATTTCTGCTCAATAATTTTAATGAGTTTTCATTTTGATTTCCCACTCCCCGGATCCCACAACGAGCCGCTCCATTTGGTCGTCATTTGTCATTTGCTTCCGGTTTCCGCCAGTCAACCACGCGTCCTGCGGCTGGCATTCCCCTTCCCCCAACCTATTCATTCCACCTGATTTTGCCCGTTCTAATGCTCGTCATGGCATCGGGCGGGCTCTCGGAGAGACGCTCACATGGATTCGACATTCCCGAGCGCCAGGACAAGTGGACGAACCTCTCCCTCGCTTGTACTGAAACACATGCACACACAGGTGAACCTTATGCTTTCCACGAAATGTCATACTACTTAACTGTGTGCACTAACACACGAAGAAGTTAATATGGAGAGTCCTTTTGGGTTTCTCACTGGCCACGATCGGTCCCAATGAATTGAATGAAAATGAATTTAGTTGCTTGCTTGTTGTCTTTATTTTTATTTTTTTCAATTAATTTTTATACTTTAGAAATTTTTTGTGTTTTATAAAGCATAGCTTCAATACCTCTTTGCGAAACATAAACATATTAGAACTATTTCTTTAAGGTATTAAATGGAAATTCTGGCACAAATAAAGTTCTTTAAACTATGCATAACTCCGTTTCGTTTACTCCTATTTCCAGTAGTAGTTGCAAAAACTTTCGAACAAACTTTGACAAATAAGACTGTCAAAATTGTTAGGTTCCGATAATGGTCTTTTCTTTCCTTCTCTTTCCTTCACACTTGTATTGGGCGCATTGGTGGTTGTGACAAATAAATTGGGAAAAGAGTGGTAGATTGAAACTAGGAAAAAAACATGGCTTGGAACTCACCTGACGTGAAAATTGGCACGGTATCCTCACGAAAATTCCCTTCGGCAATCGTCCGGACAGGGGACACACAGTTTTCTTTCAATATCACGATCCTCTCAGAGTATCCTTGTATAAATTGAAACATTGCTGTTTGCCGACTGTTCTTTTGTGTTTTGTGGTAAATTTTCTTGATAATAAAACACTATGGCAGCTGCTCAAAAACACCCACACCAGCGCACCGGGACAATCGGTAAGGACATGTACACGCATACCACAGCAGCACTCTCTTCTCACGCCAATGCAGAACCCGAAAAGATACGCCACACACAACCAAAGTGGATATACCTCGGGTACAGAATTCTATTGCTCAAACTCGCGGAAAATCCGTTTTCGGGAGGGAAAATCACATAGCGAACGGGATTAATTTGATACCTTCTGCGAACCGAGCATCCGCACGATGCTGACAATTATAGTAAAAACCTCCCCATCGCTTGTTTAAACTTTTGCACGAATTTCTTGGGCGAATCACTTCCATTACCGACGGTGTCCTTTGCTTTGCTCCTTGGCCATTCAGTATTCTACCTCATTCCGTGGGTCAGGCGCACGGGCGTGCGGGAGAAAATCGATAAAACTAGTACACAAAAGTGCCCCAAAGTCGATTCGAGCCGTTGACTTACGCTGGGAGCCGTTGTTTTAGAGTTTGTTTTATCACTTTGGAAAACAGGACGCTCTAGAGAAAAATTAAAAAAATTTCCCGAAACGAACTGCTGAAGATTACTGACAAGAAGAATGATATCACCTTGTGGTTTTAAGTTTTCATTTGGTTTGTTAATCCACTTCACTTTTCTACTAAATATGAAACAAGACAGAAAAAACTAAAACTTCTTCAAAGTGAAAGTAACGATACTCTAGGTAGTAAAAAGATAAACGATGGAATGCTGAACATTGTTAAACGATGGAAAATCCAGTAAAACCTGCAGTTCTTCACTTCGTTTTGTAAAATATCCCTCCATTTTATATCAGTAACAGCAGTAGCACTTCATAAACCATTATGAAGAAAAGAAGTTGACTATGTTTTCAACACTCTAGCATCACGGATTACTTTTGCGTTGACTTCACAAAATAGTATCACTTGCTTTGGGAACTTGGTTTCTGTTGGTTCCAGCTTTATTTCCCTTCTTCACACAATGAGAAATCCACAAATTGGAACAAATGGAGGCTCCAATCTCCTTCCTTCGCAGGATTGCACCGCGTACATGTGTGTGTGTGCGCCCACTTCAGAGTGTTTGGTTGACTTTTTCTGTTGGTGCTTGACAATTTCCACTGTTTTTCCTCACTCACTTCGCATGGCTCGTCATTCTTCCTTACTCTTGCTTCGTCGTTACTATCGGTTGCGGCGTGTTGGAATCGGGGACGTATCGGGGGAAAGCACTCGACGGATGTTGGCCTGCAAAGGCGGGAGGTTCTTTTTTGTTGCCTTTTTGCTGCAAGCAAGAAGCCCCCGAAAAAACGGTTCGCTGCTCGCGGCCAGACAATCGTTACGAAACAGCTTCACCGAGTCCGAGTTGCAACTGAGGCAGCGACTGCGAAAAGCCGAAACCGTGCGCGTCCGCTGGGGACGCTCGTGAGATGCTGTGTGAGTGGTGCTCGACGTGTGGAAAATGTTCCCTTGCCAACGAAAAATTTCCCTCGCAAACAGGACGCGTCGTCTGGCCGATGGGATGGTGTTTGTGTGCGAATTAAGGCAGACAGTACTTTGAGTGACCGCCGTTTGGTCCTTTAATTGTAGTTGGTGTTTGAGAGAGAGATAGAGAGTGAGAGAGAGAGTGAGAAGAGGGAGAGAGAAGAGGGAGAGAGAAAGGAGGACAAGGACGCACGGGAAAGCGGTACTTCGTTGGGGCGCATGCGTCCCATAAATTTCCCGCACGCACAAATACGCTACCAAAGTCGGTGGCACACGTACGCGAGTTCCTGTCGGGCACACACACACACACATACCCGCTCTTGTGTGTAGTCCCCCGCCATTAGTCCCCCAACCCAACCCCCTTTTACCCACCGTCGGTGGCATATTTACGCGTCTGCTCCTGGCCCACCCACAAACCGATCGAGACGGGTCGTGTGCGGTTGTGTGAGTTATTGAATGAAAATGCAAAATTCATCAGCGTAGGCCAACGCCGCCTTCTCGCTTACGCCTGCTGGGTGGATTTTTCCAGCGTTGGTCGCCGCCGCCGCTGCCGTGCTGGTCGTGAATGATGGGGTCCTCGAGTGGGATTTTCTCGTAGAATCTCGCAACGCAGGCTCGCGGCGTGCAATAATCGTGCGAACAAAAGGGGGAAAAAACGGAAAACAAAACGGATCCTCTGTTTTGGGAGTTGAGGAAGGCGGTCGAGGCCATCGCAGAGGGCTGGAAGGAAAAAACAAATGCCAGAAATCTCACGAAACAATCAGGCCAATCCGGTGGCCACCGAAGCTCGAGCTCGAGTGCCCGCTGGATGCAATCATTAGTGTAAGTATGTTTTTGCGGAAATCTTGAACGTGCGATCCACTTCGGAAATATTAAATATGAACGCAAGACTTGGGAAAACAATTGTTTGAGATCGAGTTTGTTTTTTATGTTCAAGATTGTTTTAATTAAACACACACACACACACTTATTTGAAAATAAATCCAATTCTTGAAGCGTCAAGTAACACAAAAACGCAAGTACAGATGAGTAAGGAAAACATTATGTTTGCAATATTTTTATGAAGTTTGTTCTAATCTTGTTGGTAGTTGGTTTTAAATTAATCAAAAATTGAATTGACTCAAATTAAACAGAAACAGAGCTATTCACAATAATATCGGTGTACATTGACAAATAAAAACCAACAGAATAAAAGTTCATCCATCAACGAGTTTAATAAAAGTATACAAAAATTTTAATAAGACAATTATTTAAAGACTGCCTGCTAAATGATTGGCTGAAGGTTTAAACTTTAAACTTTAAAGTAACTGTCTTACATTGATAACATGTTGATAACGTAATTGACTGAGCGCTTTCCAGTATCATTCGTCTTACTACCCTTTTATTGTCGTTCTTGGCAGAGAACAAGATCACTGCAATCATAGCTCTCCTTATCTGTATTTATGCCCAATGCTTTTTGTTACTTCGCTGTTTCTTCTCACCAACTGTCGTGTCGTTGAAGTTGAATTGTTCCTTATCTCATCTTGTTGTACTTTATTTTTGATTGAAATCTAGTTTTGCCAGAGATTTTTGCTATAAGTTTAAGAGTTTCTATTATACTCATTAACAAATATTTTGATATGATTTATTTTATCATGAATACTTATAATTTACATAAACTTGTAAAGCTCTCTCTATTATTGGTGTTTTCTGTTTTTCTTTTTGTAGGACGAATCCGGCACGGTAGCGTAATTCCTTCCACTCGATGGCCCCGAGGTGCATCGCCTCATTCTGCATTCTGCAGCCAGACGGGGGTGGTGCCTCATTACGTTCGTGTTGGTTTTGGGAAAAACGGTGCCCGTGTGGAAGCGGGCAGCCAGCCTCGTGGGAGGCAATTTTTAGTACTCCGGCTCTCGTAGAGTTGCGTGAAAATCGATTTTACGGCGATACAATTCCGGCCTACGACGTTCCCATTCTTGCACCCGCTCGCCATCCCTTTTCCCTCGTTCGCGCTGGCCGGATTTCCATTCGCCTTCCCGTGGCACATCGTGCAAAATAAGCGTAGACGCACACACCTTCGTCTACGCACCACCCTCGTCGCCCACACCCACTTCCCGGCTGCACTGTCCATTCGGTTCTGAATTTAAGGACCTTTCTCTCACCGCGATTCGGTGGGAAAAAAGTCACTCACCTTTGCCGCACGTGTGGCGGAATGGGGGGTGGGACAAGGCGGGTTGCAAGCGAAACAATACCAACCCAGCGTGAGCGTGCGCGTCCAACACCGACACAACCAGGAGGATTTTGCATTTTTTTGGTCTAGAGTCTTTGATGAAATTTTGCTTCCTTGTAGTAACTCATTTTCCTCCTCACACCGCTTCAACAAATCCGAACGATACAAACACAACTGCAAGCACCTCAGTACGTCTATACATGGGCATTGAATACAAACGGCGAGACGCATTCCTAATTTATTGTGCTCCTTTAATTGTCTATCCAATACCTTCGTGTGGCCTGCGTACATATAAACATATGTATGTTTGTGTGGGAGGGAATATGCTATCAAGACCAAGCTGCCTCACAGAACCACTGGCGGCCATATTTTAAACGATGGCTCTCAGCAGACAAGTAGGGAAATTCCTGGCGCTAAGAGATAGAAACACACCGGCGCCATCTGGAGGAAAATTTGGGCAATTGCAAATACTATGCATTTTGGAAAACCAAAGGGTGCCTTAAAGCTGTCTTTCGATAAAAGAATTTATTTGTGAATCAGTTTGGGGAATGTCATCTTACAGAAAATATAACAAATAATGAAAATTGCATATACTTTGTTACAAACAATATTTTTCTACAAAAAGTTTGTTATGAGTTTTGATTGATTCCATTGCAATCAATAACTGTTCATTATTCATTTTCCTACTTTTCAACGCATTTATCTTTCAAGATTCCTGTAGTTCGTTTATTGTCTTATAAATCCAATTCTGAAATTTCTCTACCACTGTTACTACAGTTTCTTTTCGTCGTGTTTGATGACAACTCCATCCCCAGGATACCAGGCCATACAAATAGTATTCATGACTTCTTCGCCTTTCTAGGAATACCGGAGCACCGGTATCACCCTTGCAAGGACGTTCTTCATTTTGAGTTGTGGTACATGCGAAGCTGTCGTGAAAGATGAACCTACGACCCTCAATATTTTTTAAACATGTTCCTAATGGTTCGTTATGCAGATCTAGTCGCTTAAGTACATCGGAATGAGTTTTCACCCCGACCATTGTTTGCTCGACTGTGGCACCCCAAGCGGTGGCAATTAGGTATTCAGTACTTAGTAGTGGTTCTTCGTTAGATGGTAAGCATATAGGCTGAATGGTTGGTTTATATTCAACATCAGATTTCAGCGCTACAATGGCTATATTATTTATCAGTGTCGAAAGATGGAAATCGGGATGTTTGACCATCTGGTCTACCTCAAAATCTTCGTGAGGAATCGGTTCGATAGTTGAGTTCATGATCCATTCGCCAAGTCGTAACACCATGTTGGCTGTGTTGGAACCGCAATTAGAGAAGCAATTGGCGGTGGTGATAACTATGAAGGGTTCAATTAAAGCACCATTGCAACAGTATCGCATTTCGTTGTTATCTCGATTGACCTCGAAAAAGGCCGCCATCCACGGGTATTCACCGTAATCTGCATACTTGTCATCCTGAACCGTGCTTTCAACAACACCATACCTGTTGTGTTGCCCACACTTGTTGAAGGAGAACGATCCGTGTCTGAACTCAGGCTTAAGGTTTGAATCGAAACCATCTATTTCTGGAGGCGTAGTGCTGCCATCTGTTTGGGTTGGTAAGATTGGATTGGTAGCAATCGAAGGGAATACCGTTGTAGTTGCAACTGTCGTTGTAGTCGGTGCTGCCACTGTCGTGGAAAGATCTGTAGTGAATCTCTTCGGACAGCAAACTTGATCTCTTGTTGGGCATCTGTTAGATCGCAAATAATAAGTTCGGACGGTACACATTCCTCTGTCTACACAATATCCCCTTTTGCTATCACACTCAGTAAGTTCATTCTGAGTAATGTGCTGCTTCACTATGACTGCTTTTTTCTTGCAGCAAGAATGGGACGGATTTTCACAATCAGCTGAGACACGCAAATCAATGAGACTTTGAGGCTCACATTCCTTCAGAGGCACGCAATACTTGTTTTCTGTTCCAATTGTTCCACATGGCTGAAAAGAAATGGAAATGTGGGATAAGATATGCTAGAAAGTGTTATGCAATTCCATTTAAAATACTGGTTTTCACCTTTTCTACGGCCACGGTACTCCAAACCATGCTAAAGACATAGCATGTACATACCACAATCAAAACTTGCTTCATTTTAAAAGACGACCTTTTACTGATAGGAGCCGGCGAGCAACTGAGCTCCTCATGCACATTCATCATAGAATAGCATTTCGGTTAAACGAATTGATAACACAAGATTTAGAAACGTCAAATTCAGCACTATGAACGAGCTTTTGTGAAACCCACAGAATAGAGTATGTTTAGAGAAAATTAATTTAAACTCTTGAATCACTCGTCTGTCGCGAATCTCTTGCTTCTTAAAATCTCTTGCATTATTCGTATTTTTTGCTTGTTTCCTGGAATGTTTTAATTTTAGAATTTACTCATCGAAGCAAGATATTTCAAGTAAAACCACCCTCAACTAGGACTGTTAGAAATTCCAGACAGATTCCTAAAAGATCTAAACTACAACCCAAAATTGTAACGCACGCAATGATTTCCTAAACATCCTGTGGTTTAACATTATAAACTCCTTTCGAAATTCTTCGCGCCATTCTTGAAGAAAGGTGGTGCCCCAACACATTCACCGGATTTGCCGCTGGTTATCAAGAGGGTTATTCCAGAGGGTTACATTTTTGTAAATAATCGGCAACGTTTAGACTCAGGCCAAGACGTCGATGAATTGCTCGTTGCGATTGTTCATTCTAAAAATAGCCATCAATCTTTGAAACGCTTCTTATCAGTACCGACTCGTATAGTTCATCAGATTGGCTGTTGGGGGGGAATGTCGTTCACTGATAGGAACCCCCACCCTTTTTCAATGCCCATGCAAGATACACCGGATGCACTCGGTCGACAGAGTGGCTATTTATAGCAATCCAAGCAAGTGTGGTTTTTTTTCTTTCACTGTTTTATGCTAATATGTCGCCATATGTCGCAGGATGATTTTTGGATGGTAGAACCAAATCATAAAAAGGTCAATTTCGATCGAATCTTCCTAGTGCTAAAGATGTAAGAAGATAGTTAATTTGCATATCGCATTGCCATCGGCAATGGTTTGCAGTGGTCTCGAAACTACGAATTCCCCGGAAATGTGGTACACAGTGCCCTCAACCGCTCCTTCCTCTTTTTCTTATGATTTTTTGTTATTAATTTTTTTATGTGAACTTAACCAAGATCTGCACACTCCGGACCAGGAACCGAAACCCGGACGACGCCAAGGGCGCAGTCCGGCCCGGAGCATCGAGCCCATTCCCATGTACAACCGGACACTTTTGCAAACGCTGTAGTTGGCGAGACCATTTCAAACACGATAAGACTGCAGCGAAAATTGCATCCACTACATTAGTTTACCTCGGCTTCGACTGCACTATCAGGCGGGCCCTATCTGCGATCGAGCTTGAGCTTAAGGGGATGACTCCAGGGGTAGGTGGCTGAGGATGAGAAGACTGTCATACTGCTCTTGAATCGGCGAAGTTCGTATGCACTTACCGTTGAGATTACGCACATGCGACTGCTTATGAATTTAACGCACGTGGTCTAGAAAAAGTTTTCTGAAACTATCGTGAGTAACAAAACAATGAGTTTTATTTTCCAATGGCATATTTTCGTAACAAATTAAAGACCAATAAAATACAGTTTTACAGTAAAGTAATTGTTATAGCTTACTAACGAAATTAAACAAGATTTAAAACTTAATTGTACGTACGATGTATAAAATGATATTTGGCCTTGAAGAAGCAGTTCTAAATTCAAACAAATCTAAATGATTTTTTACTTTTCAAAAAGACTAAATACAGTACTCTGAAGAGATCAGTTTTCTACCGACTCTGACGATATCGGTTCGAATCCAGAGACATACTCAGTGTTGGCAAAAGAATTATATTCATGGTGTAACAGTATTTGGTGAATTTAAATTCCTATTAAACATTGTGTCTATTTTATGGCGTACATTTGCAAATTCCTATATTAATCAAGTACAGACATTCATATGCAGGGCTACCTTTAAACGTTTTCCACTAGCCGGAAAGTCTTTAATGATGTGATTTATCGACGATTATCGGAGAGTCTTCGAAGGCACGCGCCAGTCTGGGCAGATCTACCGATACGATCGGACATTATATGGCCTTCCGTCCAGATCAACACCCGGATGATGGGGCCCGTGCGTCTTCCGGCCAGGCGCAAAAAGATAAAAACCGCATCGGGATTTAACTCGTGAAGGTCTCGAATACCGGCACGAAAAAACGCCTAAGATCGGTACGTTCGAGACCACAGCGAATCGATAAAACCGGGCGGTTAAATTTGATCAGCACAAAATTGTGGCCATCAGCATCATTTGGAGGGCGAGGGGAGGAACACAGGAGGCAGGGAGAGTCGGCAGCAGAATGGTCCGTCCATCTTATCGTGCCCAGTATTGCCCTTTCTTTTCTTTCCTCCGCCTAAACTGACCAATTTAATGAATGGGGTGCGAGATTCGTACAGCAAGTTTTATTGTCCCACCAATCGTTATCGATAACCGATTGAATTGAGTTTTTTAAGGTTGATAACGGTGCAGGTGCCGGGGGAGGGTTTTTTTGGCACGCGGGTGGTTAGATGGGACGCGGTTGAGGAAGTATAGAAGCAATGTATGGAACGACTTACTCGTGTTAGTCGATTAGATGGTTGTAAGTAACGGTTAATTCAATTTTAATTATTTTACTGAAAATATTTCATGTAAAACCTAAATTTAATGGGCACCATTACCAATTACAGTTTGGTTTGATTTTATTTATGTTAAAAACATGGTGTTTTTAGTCTTTCTTAAATTCAAGAAGAGTAGCTTAAGATCAAGGTAAAGGTTTTGGCCACTATGGAGCTTTTTTATTATTAACATTAAGTTTGTATTTATTGAATGAGAAGATACGATATAAAAAGATGTATAAAGAATAAATCAGAAGTCATGCATGAAAATTCCATCAAGTATTGGCAGTGTTTTTGTCTAGTTTAGTTTTTTAAATCATTTCGTGAGAACCAACTAAAGTGGGTTTAAAATTTCAGTTCAAATTAATGATTTAACTTCTTTCGTATAATTTTCCTTCTAAGTCCAATGGGGTCTTCCTACAATAGTTTTGTCATTGTGTACCCAAGACAAATATTGAATTTCTACTCTCAATATTGGACACGAAAACCTGTTGCTTTACTTTACACTAGGGTAGGTGTTTAAATTTTCTATTATTTCCCGCACGCCCGAAGGAACGAAAACAAAACCCCACTTGAAACAAATTATGATGCCAGAGCAACGTCCCAATGGAGGCGCCCGATGATGTGTGACCCTTCGACACCTCTTGCGTCGTAGTTGGCGTTTCGAGTCGACACACTTGTTGCTAAACGACCAAAAGACAGCTGCTGCCCTTGTTTCGACACCGTACTGCAGTGAAGTAACATCCTTAAGGGAAAAAATCCGTGTGTAACCATATGAAGCAATGGAGGCCCGCAAGCACGTACTTTTGACTTGGGGTATTCATAAATCACTTCATGTTCGCGAAGCCGCAACGTTTGCCTCCTCGAGGGATCTTTTTTAAAAGGAAGTAAAAATATGATCTTCAAAGTAAGAATGGGAAGGAAGAAAAGACCATAGACACTCCATTACTTCTTCGTACGCATTCGGGGTAAACAAAAAGCGGACGCCCGGTACCTGTAACTGTCAAACGAACCACACCAACGAACTATGCTCGCGTAAACATAAGCACAACACGTGAACAGCCGGTAAAATGGAAGCAATGGAAGCGTGTGCTGCAATGGAAAAACAAAACACTAATCGCGCGTTTCCTTTTCGTATCAACGCCTCGGGGGCCTCGGGTTTTCCGCCCACCGGGTTTTGTAGTGGTGTGCAGAAAAAAAGGCCCTTAACACGTTGACTGCCAAGCAACGAAGTGAGCATAAAACTATTGGTTACCGGTGTGCCGTTGCTCGGGCAACCGACAGGCGATTGCTTGCCCGTCGGAAATAAAAAGGGTAGCGATTGTTTATTTCAATTTCGTATCGCAGCAGTCCTAGCGAGCCCTTCGACACGAGCTGACGGATCGCAGTGTGCGGTGTTTCGAACGAAAGCTTTCCTGTTTTTTGGCATATTTCCACTTACTTTGGCGAAGAAAACCTCGGTGTTATTACGAAAAGAAACCGAAACGGGCTCAAATTCAAATTGTTTGTGTATTTCAAATTAGCTTAGTTCGAAAGAGTAAATTTGCGTCGGGATGGCGAAGAAGGGAGGAGTTCAGCAGCTGCAGACGGAAATCAATACGGATGATGAGTTTGAGAAATTCCTCGAACGTGACGGTTTGCTCGGTCAGCTCGCGCGCGCCCTGGGATGGCGCAATTTCCCGATGCAATGCAGCGCAATTCCTAACGCACGTATGGACATTTCTCTCCGCAGTGATGGACGTGTACACGGAATGGTGCGGCCCTTGCGTTGGCATGATCGGCAGCTTGAAGAAAATCAAGCTCGAACTCGGCGGCGACAACCTGCAGCTGGCGATTGTACGCGCGAAACAGTTTGTTTGCGTTATGCTTTCTTTAATTTATTTATTGGGTGTTGCAAAGCAACTCGCTTTTTCTTCTACTTTCATTGCAGTGCAAAACGGATGAAATAACGGCCCTGAAACGATTCCGGAACAAAAGCGAACCGACGTGGCTCTTTGCATCGGTAAGTGCGGGGAAAGTTGAAAATCAATCGCTGAATTGTGCTTAAATCGTGGAAGGGGAAAATATTGCGTGCCAACAACGTATCGAAAAGTTTCATTGAAAGTTAATGTATCCTAACGCAGTAATCAGAGTTTCATCGCCATGGGATCATTTCAAACCGCCTGCTTCGGTTTTGATTTATAAACATCTAAACGTTTCAAGGCAAAAAAAAGGAGAAGCTCACAAATCTGCTTCAAACACCCCAAAAACCAGTGGAAGCACGAGTGAAGTGGCTGCAAATTTCAAGCTGTTGCTCAAGCCACGGTTTCACTCAAACCCCCAAACCTGTCTACATCCAAGGGAGGACACACTGTGGCCACCTCCACCGTGCAACAGCAAATCAGCAACGACAGGTTTATGAAATGGGGGAACTGGAATCGAGCTTTTTTCCCTACAAGCAGGGAGATGCATTTGGTGGATAAATTGGTTGAGGTGAGGTTTCTTAGGCACGCGATCGGTTGCAAAATCGTTACCATTTGAGGCTGGAAAGCAGAGGGTTACAGTGATGTTCAAAGTCGACCGAACAACAAATAAGGAACGACAAAGGGAAAATTTTCCTATTTTTAAATGGAGTTTTCCAATTTAATCGTTAATATTATTCTTAGAGTTTGCTAGTACTTTTTACACTTTATCTGAACATTGCGAAATAATAACTCACCGACAAAGAGATATTTTTAAACATTAAATCAGATTTGAAAACCGAAAAAGAAAAACAACACCTAACTAAGTATTAGCATAAATTCTTACGACCTGAAGTTGTACACAATACCATGCATCATACTGTTTTACATCCATCGAAGGTCCGTTACATTTTCGTTTTAATTTGTTACATTTGACCCGGTTTCTCGGCTACTGTTGCCGTCTTGGGGAGTGTGAGCCTTGTACGAACGACCGGTTCGTTGTCGGAACACCCGAAGGTCGTCCGAACGTCTGCCACAGTTTGACGTGCCGTGTTGCCGTGGAAAAGAGTTTAAAAATTTACAATTTAATTCGTACACGAACGTTGTTTATCCATGCCTTTGGTCGCTTTGGGGAAAATTACAAATTAAGTCGGAAATGCCAATAACACGCTTCAAACACGCTTCGGAGTTGTTCTATTTTTAGCACAATTTATTGTCTTTTTCTGGATGGTTCAGAAAACAAATTGCTCCCACCGAATGGCACATTTCACCGTGGTTCAGCTCAAAATGATCGACGGCAAACGAAAGTAAATATTTTCACCACAAAATGGGACCGAACGTAACGGCTGGTGGATAAAAGAATGTTCATGCGGTGTATGCGCTACGGCTCATTTACGATGTGTCCATAAACCGACAAACATGACGAAGCGCGGAAAGCGTCTAAACCGAGAGAAAAAAGGCGAACCGTATTGAAGTTCGTTCTATGCCATCACATCAAAATCCGAACGGACGGGGACGGATCGCAAGCTCCGTCTAGGCTATGATGTAAATAGCCACACATACACACACACCCATCAGGCTTCACAATGCAAACCAATAAAATTAAATCAATTTGCTATCGATACCATCCGCACAGTTTTCCCGTTGGTTGGCGTTCTGCAAAAGCTCGTAAAGTAAGGTAAACGGTCGCGAAATGACAATGTTTCGTTTTTATTTCATGGGTTTGCCCCTTTTGGCCCGTTCAGCCATGAAGCAGCACATATCTGTGTTTTGTGACCTTGCCAGCATTGAGAGGGTTATCGATGGTGAAAAGCATTCTCATAAGTTAAATACATTCTGATAGGGTAAAATTCACCATAATTATTTTTCGTTTAACAGCACGGTAAAATAGTGAACCTAATGTTCGGCACCAATGTGCCGAAGCTAATCAACCTGATCACCGAGGAGCTGGACATGGAGCTGAAGTGTCGGGCCGGTGAACTCGAGCGCAACTACTTCGAGCTGTGGGAGCTGACGCCGGAGGAGCAGGAGCGCGAGGACGTGCGGCAGGAGCGCGAGGAGGAGGTGCAGCGCATCGAGAAGGAGGCAGCCGCCAAGAAGCGGCTCGACTACATCACGCACGTGACGGACGAGATCATGGCGAACATACCGGACATGGGCATCACGCTATTCATGCCGCACGTGCACAAGGACGTGTTCAAGAAGCTGCACGATCACGCCGAGAAGCACGATCTGCACATGAAGGAGAAGCGGCTGGTGCACCTGAACCCGAAGATGCTCGAGGTGCTGCACTTCGAGTGCGAGAACCGGCTGGCGGACGATGTGTTCGAGCAGATCTACTACAAGGATATTCAGGCGTACGTGTGGAAGCTGAACGAGGGTGAAACGCGCGCCCCGGAGGAGGTGATCGGGGCGTTCGTGCAGATCATCACCGAACCGGTCGAGGTGCTGGACGCGGATGGCAACGTGGAGAAGGTGATCCCGCGCATGATCGAGCCACTCGAGATGCTGTACAACGCGAACGACGGCACGTGGAAGATGGTTACGAAGTTGCCGCCGCAAAAGAGTGGCAGCTCGATAGCGACGGCCACCTCGTCCGATTCTTCCCAGAACGTGTCGAAGGAGACGTTCGATGAGGACACGTGCCCGAAGCTGATCATACCGGGTGTGTGGTCTCCGACGAATCGTCGTGCGAATGCGGCACTGTTCTATCTCCTCTTCAGGCATGTAAGTAGCAGGACAGCTTCAATCGATTTGTAGCCCGAATAGGGATAGCAACAAGTTTTCTGTTTTATCTCCACACAGTTGACGGAACACTTTCTACCGCCGGATCCGATCCCGGAGCCACCCCACATCTGCATGGTTTTCGATGCGTACAAGAAGCGTGACGTGCTGGAGGTGGCCATGAACGACAAGTATAAAACGCAGGTTATGGCGTTCGGGTACTTCACGACCGGTGACCCCAAAACGGCCGAACTGATCGCCAAAACGACCGAGCGGTACATGACGAAGAAGCCCAACGTGAACGACAAGTTGATCATGAAGGTGTCGAAGGCGACCAGCCACGCGATGCTGGCGCTGACCGCGATGGGACCGTGCTACGTCAGCCAGAACGCGGTCGAGGGCCAGGAGGAGTGCGCGGCCCTCTTCCCACCGAACTACAACTTCGTCGAGGAGGAGAACGAAACGGGAGAGGTGGAGAAAAAGAAGCATAAGAAGAAACGCCGGGGAAAGAAGAGCGACAGCTCGGTGACGTCGGCGGTCGATTCTGCCGTCTCGACGACGCCTTCCGCCGAACCTGGTGCCGATGGCCAAAGCGAGCTGGCAACGATCGGCGAAGGCTCGACGGGCGAGGAAGGTGAGACGACCTCGTCATCGCAGAACTCACCGGAGAAAACGGGCGGTGCCGACGATGATGGTGGGGCAAACTAAAACCAGTCGTAATCTGGACCTGAACAAAAACAAGAAATTATAAATAAAATGCAACTTTATTCATTCCTTATTCGAAAATTAAAATCCAAAACGAAACTAAATCGACTTCATTGCGCGCATTTGGAATGATCATCTCAAACACGGTGCTAGCACAAGCCCCTATATCTATACACATTTTTGGCCACCTGGCCCCCGCCTACCTAATCCTAGACTTGTATTTTACGGATACGCACGAACCCGGCCTGGTAGCCGATGGCATGGTACAAAAACGAGGAGCTGTTCGGATTCCATCGAATCTGATTCACCCGGATCCCCGGATACTGGGCGATGTTTCCGCGTCGAAACGTTTTTATCTGCAACGACTTCCGGTCCGATTGCGAGGGGTTCTGGGGAAGAGAAAATAGCAACATTGAAACATATCTATCTGTGAAAGGAGTAACATGTTTTGGAACCATAATGAAATAGTATTGTATGAATAAAAAAAAGGTGTGTGTATATCAGTGAAAATTTGTTTGTTTTACCTTATCGGTGTCGGAGAAAACCAGCGCAAAGTTATTAGCGAATGCTTCGTACGAGGACAGATCCAGCTCACTGGTGTTGACGTTACTAATTCCGACGGAGTTTGTCATTGTGAGAAGCTGCGTGGAAAAAGAAGACAATAATGTCAATAAGCGATGCCTAGAACAGTAAAACATTTTGTATCAAATTAATTATTAGAACCTAGATCATATTATTCATGGTTCCTACTGATGCGTCTTTTGAATCAAATTTGCTCATCGCATCGATAGTCAGTATACCAACGGCACGTTGTTCTACCCCGGACGGTTGATGTTCGATTCCCGGTTTTGCATTGGATATGAAATAATTATAGAAGCGACCCCACAATCTTCTCCAGTTCAAAGTCGATCTCGGTTCGGTATTATATTTGTTGTATTATGGTGAACCACTGAACTATTTTATTATCGCTCGGTGAAATCTTTTTACTCAAAAAAAGTTTGGAACTTCGAAAAACAGAAAAAAAAAACTACAGGAACTAATAAAACACATGAGGTGGTCAGTTTTAATTTGGCCAATTTGCTTTTTCATACCATCGAACCCTCTCCCCCCCGCCGACACCTCGGAAAGTCCACTTACTTGTCCAAAATTCTTGCCCGGGATACCGGTAACGAACGGAATCGGCCTATGGCTCACTACATCACCACCGTCCGTGCTGATCGCGTTCGTGCTGATCCATTCGTTTACGGCCAGATCGGTCGCCTCCGTGCCCAGCGTGATCAGTGGCATCGTTCGGAGCCCAATCTCGCGCGGCTGGTGCACCGTGTAGCCACACCGATCGGACAAGAAGACGTCATCGTACACGAACACCAGCACCGGGTAGTGCAGCATCCAATGCAGGGCCGTGATGCGGCTGCGCGCTTGCAAACTGAGCACCTCGACCGGCTGATGGTGGCCACTGTGCAGGTCGTACACCTTCAACCGCCGGTCGGCATTGCTGACGGCCAGATAGCGCGAGCCCTGGCCATAGTGCAGATCAATCGCCGACACGCTGCCCGTGCTGACGTTCAGTATCTTTTGCGTGGGCAGCAACGTTTGAATGCCATCCTTCAGGGCGCCGAGCAGTGGCGAGTTGAAGCTGGCCTCGGTCAGTTTCCATACCGCGGCGGCACCGTTCGAGTAACCGGCTGCAAACACCGTGTGGCCTTTCCCACGCGACCACGCAATTCTCATTACGGCGTGCCCGGAGAAACTCTGGTGGGCGGCATTCGTGTCACCGAAGAGCGATCGGTTGTGCAGGGTAAGCGAAAGGCGCAACACCGGTTGCAGGTGTACGATGCGGGGTGTCGGTTTGGTGTCCGGCAGCTCGATCCGGGCGCTCACCATGCTACGATTGAGGGCGTACACGTACACGTCACCATCGGAGCCGCTTGCTGCGAGCAGCCCCAGCCGGTCGAAACAGTCGCCCCGATCGAGCTCGTTGTAACATCCGCTCGGGCAGAAGGACAGCTGCCAGATGGGACCGAAATCGCACGCAATGGCAAACGAAAGCTGCGGGCATCGGGGAGTAGCCGATTTGCTTTCTCTGGAAAGATTTTGAAAGACAGTAGAACATTTAGTCATAAAATGCACATAACGTACTTACGGTTTGTACTGTAAACAAAAATAAATAACCCAATGGAGGAGGAGAAACGTATCAACTCAAAACTACATAATTCCAGCCGGCTACTTGTATATTACCTGTGCCTTTTTTCGCTTCGAACATCACTTTTCCGCTTGGATTGCCCTTCCGGAACCGGGCTAACAGGCACGGACAAGCGTGAATGGATTGTAATAAGAAAATTAAGTTCGATTCAATCTAGTAAACAGAGATATTCGTGCATTCGTGAAGTATGGAGTGTGGATTATTATTTTTTTACACATCTTAGTAAGTCTAAAGGATAGAGGAAAAGTTTGATTTGTTTTGCACGAACGTGAAGCCTTCTATGATGGACGATCATAACATTCACTGAATATTAGTATCGCGCGTGTTTGCTACTATTTTATTCACTGTTTCCTAAACATCCTATTTAGCTTGAGAAAATTACATAAAACACCGTTCGGCAACATACCTGGCATTCCGAAGCGGTCCCACGTTCCAGATTTGGATCAGACATTTGCGCGGCACCGGTGACGATAGCTGCTCGCACGTGTAATAATCGTCGAAACCGGACTTGCAGGCGATGGCCAGAATCTGATCCATCGTCGCGTCATCTCCCTCGTCGCTCGGGATGGGCAACCAATCGAGTGTCGTCACTGGGCCACCGCAGTAGAAGATCGGCTCGCCGTCGAGCACTTCGCCCTGGAAGGTGAATAGCTGGCGCCAACTGTCGGACGGCCCCAATTCGTACGGCTCATCGTAGTGCTTGGCGTAGCGCCGCTGGTACCGGAGCGAATGGATCGAGTGCGGCAGGTAGTCGCGGATGGCGAGCATCGTCAGGAAGCGAACGTCCACGTCGGGTTGAAGCTGCACGAATAGCTGCCGGGTGGCGTAGTGTTCCCGATGAAACTTGAACATCCACTGGATGGTGGTGAACTGGATGTTATTTCGTTGCAATCTCAATTCGGCCGCTTCCGCCTGTACCACTACAAGAGGCAGAGAGGAGGTTAGTGATACTAACTATTTGCTACACCGAGGAAGTATTAGAAAACACCTACTTTCTTTGTACACTTCGCCTTCGTCGACCAACACACCGGTCTCGTTGAGAACGTCATCTCCGTCTGAGGCTCGGTTTTTCGAAGCCCTGCTTTTCGTAGCCTTCGCATTCTTGGGAGCACCCCTCTTCGCCGGTTGCTTTCTTTTCCTCCCCTTCCCATCGTCGTCCGTGTCTTCGAGCTCCTCTTCCTTGACCGTCACATCCATGTCGGAACTACTGGTCGCACCATCGTCCCGCATCTCGTTCTCATACGCATCGTTTGCGTCGCTTTCGTTGTCACTCGGTGCGTTTTGCGCGGCATTTAGTTCCACCTGATGCACCTGGCGCACATGGTCGTACATCCGCATCTGGTTCGCCTCCTGATGCTGGCATATTGCACACTCATAGAACGGTGCCGTGCTGCCGGCGTACGGACAGAGCTTACTGTGGTTTCGCATCATTTCCTCGGACGTTCCGACAAAGAAGCAGCCCTTGTGCCTGCAGGTCGTCTGCCCCGTTTCCTTCATTTCCTTCAGCCAGCCGATCAGTATACCCCTGCTTATCATCCGGTTTGTCACTTTTATGAGTAGCTGTTTCACACGAGAGGAAAAGATGTGCTATAGAATAGGTTGAACGAGGAAATTGACTCTTTCGCGATAAGTTACCTGCTTTGGTTCTTCAATAGTTTCTCGAGCGAGCTTTCTTATCTTTTTTTCGGCACTGGAATGTACAAACAATGACATGTACAAACATGCATTTCATATGAATTCTGTGGCATACCATTTAACGGATCGTCGCTTCTTTCTTCCGCTCGCCGACAGTTGACTGCTAGCTTCATCTCCGCTAGGGCCGCTGTAAACCTGTACCGGCTGTGCTTGAACCTGCTCGGCGGCCTCCTTCAAACGCTGCTCCCGTAGAACGCGACAGTGCAACAACTGATGGGTGGCAAAGCTGACGACCTTCATCTTTCGCCCGCAGTGCTCACAGGTCGCCTTGGTCGCCTCTATGGCCTCCTTCGGGATTCCGCACGTCCGCAAATGGGACGCCATGCCCAGGTGCGACTTCTTCACCTCGCTACACTTCTCGCAGATCACCTCCGACCGTCGGTTGGTTTTCATAAACCGATGGATGGCATATCCGACCGCCTTCACGTCCTGCAGATCGATCGGCGCATCGATGCCCTCGCGGAACGCGACCCCATTGTGGAACGCAAAGTGTTCCTGCCACGCTGACCGGTGCAGCTCCTTGCCGCAGTTGCCGCATTTGTACACCATCACACCGGAGTCCGCCGCATCCACAGGACCAGGCCCTGAGGGTGCCGTTTCGCCAGTGGTGGGATCCAACCTTGGGTTACCATCTTCGACGATGCCGGCAGATCCTGCTGGGGTTTGCTGTGTGCTATTCGAAGAAGCCAGCTGCGATGCCGTACGTTGGTAGCGTACGTTGATAACCTCTAGGACGCGTGACTGGTCCGCCGAATGGGAATCGTCCCCCGCAGCGACCTCGCTGATAACGAACTGCTCATCTGTATTGGGGGCTTTAGAGAGTTTGGAAGCTTTAGAGCGTTTGAAAGTGGTAGCAGCACGTCGTGTACGAGTGTCAGCAGCCCGCGTGATGTCGTCGATGGTGGACGATGCGGTGACAATGGGTGTATCCGTATCCGACCCTCCTTCATCTCGAGGGGTGGAACGTTTCTTGCGCTTCAATTTGCGTCGCTTAGCGGCACGCGTGGCACGTCCGCTTCGCCGGGAAGACGCATCGGACGACACATCGGCCGCCGCTTCCCTAGTGCTAGCGCCACTGCTACTGCTGCTGCTGCTGCTACATCTGCTGCTGCTCCTGCTAGATATACTTCGCTTACTTATTCTGCTACTGCTGCGTCTCGTAGTCTCCCAGGGAACAGCAGGTTGTTTTTTTAACAAGCGGCCTGCTGCTTGACGAGACTTGTGTACGGCTACTTCGACTGCTTGGAGATCGTGCCTGCTTGGATGAAGCTGACTGTCACCCTCTCCACCAACATCAGACACTTGTCTTTTTTTTGCCGGTCGCCCTACTTTCTTTTTGGCATTGCTTTTCCGCTCTTCTGTTTCCATTTTCGACAGACTCTCATCCTTGCCTTCACTTATCGTTTGGTTGCTAGTATTATTTTTCGACGTTAACTCCAGTTGTGCTGTATCGCTTTGTGCCACTTTCGAAACTTCGACCACTTCAACTTCATCCCGTTCCTGAGTACTAATGCTAGGGCGCTCCACAGCAGAAAACCCGTCGGTAGAGCAATCGGATACCACCTCGTTCGATACGGGTGCTTCGGAACTATCGAACACAGGCGGCGATGACGGTTTTATGTGCTGAAGGTTCACCTGCTTTTTCCGCTTCGCGGCCGGCCTTGTGGTTGATGAAGCGGGCGAACTCTTCGCAGGACGCTTCTTGCCCTTTTTTCTCGTACTTTTATTCATGCTGCTAACGGGCAACACTCGAGAAGCTCTTGTGGATGTTTGTTCCATCTCTTTTTCACCCGAATGCAACACTTCAATGCTCGACGACGGTTCCGGTTCGAAGATTTCTCTCGTTTCGATAGCCTCTGCTTCAGGTATGGTCGAAGCATCCATGCACAATGTGTCAGAAACTGTTCCAGTTTGTTCGTTGACGGTGTTGGATGTATCACAGATTGTATCGCAGTCCACTAGAGACGATTCCGCGGGCGTTTCCGCTACAAACTCCAGCAAACGTGCCGTTGGACGCACAACTAAAGATGGTCCTATCGTTGGTTCTGCTTCAGGTTGCTGCCGCTCATCAGACGGTGGAGGCTGCGTTGGAGAGCTTCGGGAACTTGCATCCTCCTCAGCCGAGGTTCTATCACAGATTTCGTTTGTTTGTACAATTTTCTCCCCTTCACAGTGCCGAAGGTCATCTTCAACGTCTGGAAAATCGTGCCGAACGCTGGCATCTGAGCGCGATTCTTCCAGTTGGTCGTCGTGCACCTCATCAGGTACTATTTGCTGTTGTTCCGCATCTTGGGTTTGTGCTGTTCCTTCCAGTGATCCACCCAGCTTTCCCTCACTTGCGACCAAAGGCAATTTTTCCGAATCTTGTGTCGTCTCATCCATCCGTTGGGTTTCAATATCCAAGCAATCGCCAACAGATGTTTCCACATCCTCAATTCGTCGCTCTTCTGCAGGTCCTGGTACATCGTCACTTGAAGCTTTTTCATTCAGTTCTGACCCCACCATTTCGTTGTCTTTTATTTTTGCCTCATCTGGCTTCTCACCTTGCTCCTTTTGATCAGTTACATTTTGTTTACACGCTCGATCCCTCGCCTTTGCCAATCTTTCCAAATGGCTTAATGATTCGTTTTCACTGCCTCCGGCTTCGGATTCTATCTCGTTGCTGGATAACCGGTCATCGGCCACCTCCTTCCGGCGGTTTTTTTACCCGTTAGTTCGCCCATGAGCGACTCATAGTTGACATGTCGTAGCAATAGATTAATAAATTCATCCCGTTTTTTCTTTCGCTTCTCCCGTTGAATTGATCTTGTCACACTGTCCACCTTTTGCTGGCGCATATTTGTAGAAGGCGAAGGTTCCTCTTTACCCATGTCAGGATTCGTCTCATCGAAGTTGTTCCCTCCGGAATCAATTTCTGAGTCACTTTCAGAGTTTTCTTCGTCTTCCGTATCACTGTCTTCTTGCTTCATCGACATTGCCATGGCGACTATTAGATCGACACCGGTAGGTTCGTGATCTTCGACAGGTTTAGCTGGTGGCGATCTAGTACTCGTGGACGAGCAGCAAGGTTCATTGGCCTTCGTATCGAGATTTGTTGCTTCCACGACACAATCATCCTTTATGGCTTCATCCACCTCCATGTCAGCATCGTTAGTTCGATCCGCTTCTCGATCCGCTTCGCAACTCTCTTCTGGTATTTCTGAATTTTCGATTTCAGGTTGTTTCTCTAGACTCGCTTCTTCAGCTTGTACAGTACTAGAATCGACGATTGTTGGTTCCATTTCATCTATTACTATTATTTCACGTTCAACTGGATGAGTAATTTTAGTGGTCTCTCCTGCGGGCGTGTCCGATTCAGGAGTCGGGGAATCTAATTCAACCATTCCAGATGGTTTACCTATTTCAATCATTTCAACGACATCTATAATGTGTGTTTGCGCAGGCGGAGGACTTTCCTTAGGACTTAAAGAGCTTTCCGGCAGTGGTATGACTGTATCGTGACTGCTTTGCGACCCCGTTGCCAAAGGTTCCTCTAAATTGTAACCAATTTCTTGTCCGGGTTCAACCCCAACATCCATCTTCTCTTCCGATGGTGCGTTGTAATCATCTTGTTGATCAGGTGAATCCATTGAATCCATGGCTTCATCGATCTCCAACACACTGGGACTCGATCGGTCGCTATCAGGCTGCTGGTCAACAGTTGCTTCCATCGCCGACTCATTCGACTTCTTCGCAAGGTCCTCCAAGATTGAATTGATAGTGCGAGTTTGGTTGTCACACGCCAACCTATCGCTCTCGATGCAGGAATCCGAATATCCACGGAATTCAAATGCTTCCTGTCGTTGCGTATGATGAGTCTGTGGCGAAGACGTACTCACTCCACCTTCTACAGTCGCCCTGGCATCAGCATCTACAATAATGTTATGTGAACCTCCTGCATGGCCATCTTGGGACAGTGCTTCTGCCTTACGGAATATCTCTTTAGCTCTGGTAGAATTCAATTTAAATAGATCGCGTTTGGCTTGCATATCATTGAATGTGGGATGCATCCGCAAATCAACAGGTTGCAGATTGTGTGAAATACCCGGTTGCTGCTGTAACGCGACACGTAACGCGTTCGCCGTTGAGTTAGTGGACACGTTACCTTCCATTGCATCCGTTTTCGAACCACCAACGGGAGGAGCCGTTCTGCCAGGGTAGCAACGAAGGGTTTTTGGCAACGTTGTCTCAGGAGGCGGTGGGTTTTTTTGGCTTTCCAAATTTTTCAAAATCCTTTCACGTAGCCTATCCCGTGTCTTCGGCGAGCAACCCATCGCTTTCGATTGGGTTTCTGTGTTGTTTTTGACCCCGCCAACCCTTTTTCCTGACGTTGAACTCAACTGTTGTTTTGATTTCGCCTTATAGTGTTTGGTGGGTTGCTCGGAGGAGGAAACCGATGACCACGAGGATGACGATTGACTGTCCTGATCAACAAAACTCTTGTCGATGACAATTCTTGGGACGATACGCTGTTCGGGTGATATGCTGGAACCGACGGAAACAGGATGGATTGTGTGGGACGGACCAGCCGGTACAACGGTAACGGTGACATCCGGTATGGGCAGCTTTGGTGGCGTTCGATTCTCAGATACAGCGGTGGACGGGGATCGTGGTAGAACTGTCACTGTAACCAAACCCGGTGATTCGTGTCGTTTCTCTGGAGTTGAAAGTCCCGCTGCGGTCAGAGAATGAGGTGTTGATGTGCCTGGAATAACGCCACCGGTATCGAATACATTTGCCCCAAAGGCCGCTGGTTTCGGCTTACGAGTAGGAGTGGAGAACGATGAAGAATTTGCTGAAAGTGGTCCGGTGTTGTGTATAATGAGTATCTTTGGATACTGATCGCTCACTGCAGGTGGCGGATGATCGATTGGGTTAACTACCGACGATGCCCACGTTGGTTCACTGTTGCTGTCGCTAAGCGAAAGCTTGGCAGAGTCATCTTTCCTCCGGGGAGAGAACGTGAGCTTCGGAAGGACCAAGTGCGATATAATTTCAACCTTCCGTTCGGAGCTGCTTGTGCCAACGGTCGTCGTAGGTATTGACGGAGGTGTCGTCGGAGTCAAGGTCGATGGACGATCTACACCGGTACACTCGGAAGTACCTTGATCGGGGGGAATATGGTTTGCGATTGCATCTTGGTCAACCGATGCGATCGGAGGCTGATTCACTTTCACCTCCGGTGGTTTTGATTTCCCTTTCATTAGACTGCTCATTAGCATTTTCTGTTGCGTTGGTGTGAGAAAACTAATCTTTTTTATCTTTTTGTTTCCCGTCGACGAATGCTGGGCAGGATTCGGTGGAACCGATTGGGCAACGGTAGGAACATTTCCTTTGTTGTCCGCTTCCGTCAGCTGTATTGAAGTTTGTGCGCTTATTAGGCTGGATGTTGATGCATCGGAACAACGATCGATCGAGAGGGTCGTTTTTCCGGATGAACCTTCTTCAGGAGGCGACATAACAGTGGGGGAAGTTTTGTCATTTGAATGCACTATATTTGAGGGGATAGTTGAAGACGGATTATTGCTGGAAGTTTCCACAGTTGAAGAAGCCGAAGTTATTTGCTCGTCGGTAGGACAATCCGATTGCCTCGTCTGGGTACTAGTTTCGGGTAAGGGATGTGATGTCTGATTTTGCGCAAGAACTTTGCATTGATTATCCAACTCCTGTGGTTTGGTAGATGATGGAATGTTGTCCCTGGGTGGAACCGTACTAGCATCGGAACGTGGCACTGTTTGCGGAACATTTGTCTGACCTGCTGAGCTCGTGGTTAACTTTCCTCCGTGGGGTGGCGCCAGTTTGAACGTCGCCTTTCCAATGCTTGACTTTAACAGTTTCGCCACGTCCGGTGGGAGACTTCCTAGATTTATTTTCCTTTTGATTGTTTTAACAGGCGCACTGGGAGTGGTCGAACCGCTTTGTGTAACTGGAACCTCTTTGATAGCACGCTTTTCTTCACCTTCTACAACAGTCGTCGATTTTGTACAATGTAGCACATTTTCTTTGTCGGTTTTAGAATCGGGAGCAGCAGGCCGTTGATGATGCTGACTGGCGACACTTTTCTCCGGCATCAATGTAGGAGGCTGCAGCTCAACACACACTTGTTGCTGTAAGGGGGCGACGCTTTGTTGAGCAACTTTTTCATTTTGCATAGTCTCTTCACTACAACCTAGCGAGGTCGGATTATGTTGTTCCTGCAACCTGCTACTACCATCATTCAACTTATCAACAACATTCCCAGCTTCACGACTGCCCTGTTGCGCTTCGACAGCACTTGCCAATTCCTTGGGTGTAACATCCTGGTTGGTATTTTTCACCTCATTTAACTTCGTTGTATCCTGTTCAACATCAGCTGATGTTTGTGGTGGTAAAACAATACCCCCACTTCTTTCCAGTTCAGCGGGTGGTGATTCTTGCGCTCTGCTTGACCTAGTGTTTCTCGATATTGCCGACTTTGCTGAAGGCAATATCGATACCTTAGGTTTAACTCGACGAAACGCCACCGAACTTTTGCTGCCAATATCCTCCTTCCCGGTTTCCGTTGGCTTCACCGTTTGCTCTATCGATGGTTTGGGTTCGCTGCGTTCATCGGCATTCGGTGGTGTGGGCTTTTGCTCGCTCGATACCGTCTCACTAGATGATGCAATTTTCGATGTTTTGCCGGTCCCCATTTTTTTGGCTACTGCAAACGGAATGGCTTTTTTGCGTCGAAAAAATGCTGCACCACCACCACTTCCACCCGGAGGTGTGTTTTGTTGCTGTTCTTGGTCCATTTGAATGGTCTTGCAGCGCCGGGAGTAGAAACACCCGGGTCTTTCACGTTCACCGTGGTGAATGGGTTTGGAAATACAGCGGTTGAAGAATCAGCAGCTTCAGTAATAATAGTTGAAGTCAACGAAGTAAACACTGGTAAAAGCAGTAGCAGCAGTAGCAGCAGCAGGAGGAGGAAAAGATACGGCAATTGCTTCTTGCTCTGCGGAGTGACGATAGAAAACATATTAGACCCAATACGCATGGGCTCACTGCAGTGTCTTCCGGCCGTTTTAAGTTTGTACAAAACGGTGTCTTCCGTTTTAATGGAAGCGAATATTCCGACCATGCTAGATGGAAGGAATAACACTTCAATTAAAAACAGCTACAAGAAGATACTGACGGTCCGAAGACAAATTGGCCAAGGCACGTGGAACTTACTTTCTTACGGCAGATAATAATAATTGCATTAGATGAAGCAATTCACATTGTATCGCACAAACTAATCTGAATATGATACTGAAAAGTGTCACAAGATGTAGGGGATCGAACCAACAACCTTCCTAATGGCGTGTAAAAATGCTACCAAATATGCTACGAGCTTACAGCCTTCTTGGCGCAGCAAAACACGATAAAGTGGTCAACCCCTTTGACAGCGCTAAAAATAGCATAGAGATTCAACGGGATCTGTCACATTTTCGCTTCATGTCAGAAGTTCGGCGAAAAACGTATCATCGCCGATTTCGGTGATGTTTGCCTCGAAATACACAACCGCACAAGAATTCACCCTTTCCCACCACCTTTCCATTTACCTGTTATCAATGCAGGAAAACTTGGCACAAATGGTTGCAGGAAGATATGTTCCTGCGGCGATTCTATCAGCAGACCGTCCTCTTGCTCCGGCGGTTCTGTTTTGATTTCGATTCCATCGAGGATATCGACACAGGTTCCAGCTGCCGAAGTACTCATAACGCGAGTTCTATTCCTTTGCTGGCGGTATTATTCAAAAAGCACGGACGCACTAGAATTTGTACTGCTATGGAACAATCACTGATTACGTTCAAAAACGATAGCACAGTTTCCAGGAAAACTTTCATTCCACGAACCATAAATGTTTCGTTTTGTTACCCTCCCTCGCCCACGGGAGGTATGTTCTTTCGAGGAACACTGGTTAATCTGCTTCCTCCTGGAAATATCACAGAATGCTACACAAAATCAGAATACAATTAACACTACACCAAGTCCTGAAAGGTTTGTTGCTGCTAGTTTACATTAATTTTACAGCTTCTTTTATTATTTATATTTCCATGTCCCCCTACACCACTTGCGGAGCAAGCTAGAGATTTGTTGATGATGTTTGAGGCGAATTAAAGGGAAACAGGATATTTTCGCCATTGCCCTGAATTGAACGTGATATGCTCCAACGCTCTCTTGGATGACATTTATTTTTGTTTTGGTGCGGAATCCTCACTTGGGCTCATCAAACAAGCGTACGAATTAAAATAAAAAGTTCAACACGGAATATAATTTAAAAATGTTTTTAGATAATCAAAGTGATGATAAATCTGCAAAAAAAGATAACAAACAATAAACCACTTCGGTTTGTTGCCAAGGCTAATTCATCGAAGCGAAACGAGCCTGAAATACAGCTTTGCTAAGACAACCTTGATTGAAAACGAATTCCAAACCTGTGTTACCAACTTTATGGTTTTAAATTGGCAATGATCTCTTTTGCACACAATAATTTTCGGAGAAACTAAAACAGATGGACCAATAATTACTCGGATTAAGTTGTTTGCCTTTCAAAGACCTTTCATTTGAGGGGACAACTGTAAAAATCGGTGCAAGGACCGCAAAGTTATAGGTAAATTGCGAATTTAACCCTTATTTCAGGTCAAGGTTTCTCTGTCTCTCTCTCACATAGTTAACTTTCTCAAAAACGTAGCGCAGTGTACTAGTGATGAGAGAATCAAATCCCTCAAGGGATTCGAATCTTTCGATTCAAATCTATTCTGAGATCTGGATCGCCGAATCCGAATCCAATCCGTCTTATCATGAGCACAGCACGATTTTTACTGGTTTTACCCTAGATTTGCCTTGATTATGGTAATCTGTGTTATTGCAGTCATCCCAATCGAATCAAATCTTTAGAGTCCGTCAAATGGGATTTGAATCTATAGAGTCCCTCTTGGGATCGAATCTTCGAGTGTTCCAAATCCCGATTCTGCCAACACTACAGTGTACCCTTTAAAGTGAAGCGTCGACGTTTCATCAGTGTCTTGTACAGTGTTGAGGCGTTCTTTTCGTCAAGAATTTGTGAGGAAAATTACGCTAAAAACGCAGTTAAATGGGCAGCATCGATGTATAAGCACCAGCAGTTGGCCATTGCGATCAAGTGTGGTCTGATAGTGGGCAGTGAGTTAGGAAAAATTGGCAGCAAAGTTTTCACCCCTGCAGTGGGGTAGCCAAGTGGTAATGCGCGTCGTTCGCCATATTTGGGTAGAAGAAAACATGTTTCGGAAAAAGATTTTTCACAGTTTCCGTGTCGTTATGTCGCGTAGAGTGAACTAGTAATTAGCAGCGTGTCGCATACCGTAGACAGCAATAAGTGGTGCCCAAGGAAAAGCATAGATTTCCCATCGATTACGACGTGCAGGAACTGGTGTTAGAGTGGCATTGTTTCGTCGAGGCGGGAATATTATGAGTGCAACGGAAGGTGCCGGAGGGGGGGACAAATCGTCCTCGTCCTCCGGTCCCCAGACCGTCCCTGGTGGTGCAGGGAAACCGGTGGTCACAACCGCAATACCGATAGATTTGGCCTCGGCATCGAAAGTGTTAGTTCGTCCGGAGAAAACAACGATGCCTACGACTACGTACAGGTTAGTTTTTCTCGAACGCGCTCTTATCACGGGTTTATTTTTATTGTTATTTTTTTATGCGGTTAAAACTGTCTGTGCGAATCGGAGGCATTTTTCACCTTCGCCGACCCAATGGGGATGGAATATAGAGTGTGTGGCAGACTTTTCTTTGTTCTTCGAGAGGAAAGTCAGATGTAAAACCTTTTCTTACGCCAGGGAATGCATGCAAAATGCAAATGAAAACAAAAAGAAATATAAAGCTTGTTCTCAGCATAATTGGGTTTCAGTGCAAAAAAAAAAAAACATTCGTTCTGTTTTCAGCTCGACTTACGAAACAAAAAACTAACCTATTCTTTTTATCTCACTCTACACATCACGATAACTTATGGCAATGATGGCGACATGGTGGATGAAAAAATATTTCCTTCGAAAACATACCAGATTTGGCTCTACTGCCGGAAGTCAGATGCGTGTGGTCATCCCGAGCAGTGCGGCACCCCAGAATTTCTACCGTCAACCAGCAAATATCAAGCAAGGTAAGGCACTTCAGAATGTACTTTTATGTTGACGCGTAAAATAACTTTCACCAATCATCCAGCGAAAATGTTATAGTGTTTCCAACGCCTTCTTATGCTCTGCTTTTTTACCAAAGCGCGTTGTTTATAAATTGATTGAATAAAGAAAATCAAATTACTGGTTCTCTCAAAAAGAAAAAAGGGTCTTAAATGATAGCATTACCATACTGCTTAGCAATAAAACATGTATGAATCAGCCGAATTTTAATTCTACCTATTTCGTTCAACAAGAAACTAAAATTTTTGTTATTTACTCATCTTTTCGCTTTATGCTCTTGCAGACGCGACGACGAATCGGACACAAATCAGTGCCATTTCGGCGGCACGCACCGTCACGCAGACCACCTCCCTGACGGTGTCCCGTGCGCCGCAGACTACGCCGACCACCGTGTCCTACCACGTGCCGAACCGTGTGTCTGCGACGCCAGTCGTCGGTGCTAGCCTGCAGGCGACGGCCCGCGCCACGACGATAAATGGTCCGATTCGCATTTCAACACCGCCGATTCAGGTCGCGACCAACAGCACGACCGCGTTCGTGCAGCGCCAGGCACCGACGGTGGTGCCGGCCCGCAACGTCACGACCTCGTCCGCTTCGACCGGTGCCGCCTCATCCTCGACGGCCGCCACCATTATCTCGCAGAACCAGAGTGGCCAGAGCGGTACGACGACGCTGGTGCCAAACTTTCAAATGTCCACACAGCTACTGCGTGCGAACAGCATCGCGGCGGCAACCGGGGGAACGGTGACAGGTGTGGCCCCGAGGGCCAGGGTCGTGACGCAGACGACGCTGCCTACCAACCACCATCAGGTTTCGGTGAACAGTGGTGGAGCCGGTGCAACGGCCGTGGTAAGCAATGTGGTGTCGGGTGGTCAGACGACGGGAGGTGCCGGAGCACCGCAAACGATCGCAATCAGTGGGGCACCGGGTGGTGGCGGTGGAGGTGGTGGGTCCGCCAGTGGTGGAAACTCCGGCACTAGCACTGGGCAGACAAATCAATCACCCCAAGCGTTCGTGGCAACGCTATCGGCCGTTCTACAAGCACCTCGGCAAGTGTCCACGCTGGTTTACACCAACAACAGCAACGCCCAGCAATACACGATCGGACCGAACCAGCAGCGGCTTGCACTGGCCACCACACTGTCACCGCAACGGCCCCCACAAGCAACCACCGTCACGACGGGTATCCGGCCCACGATTCAGCGACTTCCGACATCGGCAGCGAATATTCGCGTCAGCAACGGAAGCCTCAACTTCCGTCCACCGGTGCTCGCTTCAACTACGGTGCTGACAACGATCGCATCGGGAGGCGCGGGTACGGTAGGCACGGTTACTACCACCCAGCAACAACAACAGCAACAACAACAGCAGCAACAGATCCAACGCCCGGTGGTTACGGCGACCGGTGGTGCGACCGCCATCTCGAACACCATCCCGGCGCGCATCATCCAAGTGCAAAACCCGCAGAGTGGCACGACCGGTACGGCGCAGATCGTGAATGGCCGCATCCAGACCAACCTGCTCAACATCCAACCGCTGATCGTGGCGAGCAACAACCGACTGCCCCAGAGTGCGCTTCAGCCGGGGCTGACGATTGCACAGGTTGGCAAGCTGACACCGGTGGCCACCGGTGGCGGTGGAGGAAGCGGAACCGGTGCCACCGCCGACGGAAGCCTCGGTACAACCACCCTGCAGACCGCTTCCGGACAACAGATCGTCGTCAGTACCGGCGTCGGAGTCGGTGGTAGTGGATCCACCTCGGCGGCCATTCTTGCCGGGAGTCTCATCGCCACGAATCAATCCGGCGCCGGCGGTGGAAGTGCCGTTTCGCAGCAGCAATCGGCCTCGGGGCAAATCACGCAGATCGTTAACGTCAATGCTCCGACGGTGGTTTCCGTTGCGGGCGGAACGGGAAGTTCCAATCAGTCACAACAGCAGCAGATTGTGACCGTGAGTCAGGCGACGGGGGTTGGTGCTTCATCGGCAGGTGGAGCAACCGTGATACCCCTTCCACTGGCCCTCACAAGTGCCCGAAGCGTCGGTGGTGGTGGTGGTGGTGCAACCGGCCACAGTCCGCTTAGCATCGTCACGGGAGGGATAGTGCGCACGGCAGCTGCCGGTGGTGCTGGTGTTACCGGAGTGGCCACTTCCCTCTCCTCGGTACTTCCGATCGCGAAGGTCACCCCGCAGCAGCAGCAAACTTTGGTCTCGTTGGAATCGTCGAGCGTCGCAGGAGGAGGAGGAGTTGTAACGCAACACTATTCAGTGGCGGGTGGAGGCGGTGGAACTGGCCCGTCGCTTTACATACAGACACGACCCCAGCCGCAAGGTACGGCAACGGGTACGATCATTGCGGCCACTGGAGGTGCCGGATCGGCTCCGGGTGGTGGTAGCGCGAAAGGAACACGACACTCAGTGTGGTTTCTTCCTCTTCGGTCCTCGGTGGTGCTAATAGTGGTGGTGGTTCCACCGCATCAGCCACCACCTTCCTCCCGACGTCCACGTTCTACTACGAACGATTAACATCCTCTCCTGCGACGAGCAATAGCAGCAGCAACGTTCCTTCCTCGAGTACTTCAGCAGTATCGTCTGCATCGTCCTCCGGTGCTGGCTCCTCTACGGTCACGCTTGTGCAGAGTGCCTCGTCGGCGGCATCGTCGTCCGCCGCCACCATTACGACAACGAGTGCGATCAGTGGTCCCGTGTTCTCCATCCCTTCGTCCTCGAGTGTGATCAGCAGCGGTAGCTCCGGTAGCACCACAACGGTTGTGACGGTGGCGGGCGGTGCCGGTAGTGGAGTGGGTCTCAATCCTACCCTCACGCCCTACGGTACTTCCGGTTCGTTTGCGATCGTACAGGCGAGTGCTGCATCGTCGTCGGCGTCGTCCTCGGCGAACGCTGGAGGAGGCCGCACGGCTACGCTCACTTCCGGTCCGATCCACGGTATCGTACCCGCCTCGATCCAAGGCAGCAGTGCGACCGTCACCGGTAGTATCGTGTCCGTTTCGCAGCAGTCCGGTGCTGCCGGCGGTGGTGCGTCTTCGGCGACGCAAATCGTACCGATCCGATTCCATCCGCAGCTGATCGTCGACAGCAGTGGACAGACGCAGCAGATCATCGTCTCGAGCGGCGCATCCGGTGCGAACATTGTCCCACTCATACCGGTCAGTGGCAATCGGAACACCGTGGGGAATAACAACACCACTACCACGGCGACCGTTGTGGCCACCTCGAAGCAGCAGCAGCAACACCACCAACAGGAATCACCCCAATCGAGCATCCTACGCAAACGAGCGCTGGTCGAAAGTGTCGCCCTCAAGACGACACCGGTGGTGAAGGATCTCACCCAGGCGCTGATGGTGGTGGAACGGGAACGAGAACGGGAACAGCAGGAAGCTCAACTACAGTTCCTACAACAGCAGCAGCATCAGCAGCAGCAGCAGCAGCAGCAACAACGCCACCAGCATCTGGTTACGGAGCTACGTGATATGGCCGGTACGCCACCATTGTCCCACTCACGGCCACCGTCTACCGATGGCTCGACGACGGTCAGCGCCACCTCGAGCCCGGGACTAGACGAGCAGGAAGAGGAGGAAGTGCGGGCACAGGCGTACGCAAACCGGAACAGTAACGCCATATCGGGCGACGGTCACTTCAAACCGGTCCAAGGCGAACTGCACTACCTTCAGCAGCAGCAGCAGCAGCAGCAGCAACAGAGAGACATAATGTCCCTTCATTGCACGGAAAGCTTCCCAACGAACCTCGGCACGACGACGCTCACGGTCGTACCGATTGCGAACCACACGGTTGTGAGTGTGGCGGCGAGCGGCAAAAACGGTGACTATGAGCAGACCCCGCGCAAAAAGGCACGCAAGCAACTGCACCTACCGATGTCGGAAGCAGCGGGAGGTGCCATGTTGAAAACGATCAACACTACCGGTGTCGTTTCGTCAGCTTCGACCGGAAACAACAGCGCACATCAAACGTCGTCGACGTCGACGACGACGAGTACGACGACACTGTTCGTGGCAGAGAATCCTCAGGCCGAAGCGACGCCAAAGGCGACAGATGAAGAACGCATGGATACGAGTGGTTCCGGCATCGTGGTGCTCGGTACCGTTCCTTCATCCTCCTCCGCGTCATCGTCCTCTTCGTCATCGTCCTCGTCCTCGTCGTCATCGGTCACCGGTCAAATGGTGTCCTCACAGGCCGTAGCAGGCAGCAAGCACAACAGTTTAAGCGTCGTTGCTTCGGTCACCTCATCAACGATGGCCAACTCTTCCACCATCAGCAGCAGCTGCAGCAGCACAACTAATGTTCGAATGGATCCACCGGTTGTTTCTTCAACCTCCACGGCGAATACAACGGTACAACAATCGCAGGCACCGGGAACAACCGTTGTGGTGGCAACGCCAAAACCGAACACTGCGCTACGAAAACATAACAACTACAGTTTACTTCAGGTTAGTTCATTTGTCTTTCCATGGCCGACTCTACCTGAGAATGCCTGCCTAGCAACCATAATCTACATCAGGTAATCGTTCCGTTTACTAAATCCGGTTTTTCGACTTTACAGTCGTACAAACAAACGTGGAAAGCGGCCAACAATCACTTCCAGCGATACACGGATGTGAAGCAGCGTGAGGAACGGCGCCCAACGGTCATGGATATCGCCAACCAGTCGCACATCCTGCAGAAGGTTAACGGCTGGAAGATTTACCACCTCAGCGCGCAGATAGAGGATTTGGTAAGTGTTTACGAGTGTTATTTTCTACTACAGTGATAATCATTTTGTATTAAATCCCCCACATTTGCAGTGCGATCTTGAATCTCAAGCTTACGGCAATCTGGGCCAGATGTTACGTGCGATGGAAAGTGCCAGCAGTAGCCATGGCGGAGCGAGTGGCAGCAACTCGAGCAGTTCGGTCAAATCTAGTACCGATATCGAGCGAATCAATGAACTGTTAAAGGTAGGTCACCGCCGGAAGGGTCAGCACATCGTGAATTCTAACAAATAATACTAACTTTTTCGCTCTCCTCCAGGGTAACATGCAGCGAAGCAAAATCGTCATGGACGGCATCAACGAGGCGCGGGTGCAGATCATGAAAATCTTCAAACACAAACCGCACGTTTCCGATATTCTGGTGCGATGCGCCTCAAAGCGCAACGTTAAAAAGCGAGAGAAAACTTAAGCCGGTTGATTGAACCTGCCGGTGAAACGTTCAGTTAATATGAAAACACGTTTGTCATTCTTCAAATTTTGATTGACTTTTCTGTTGTTTAATTGGAATCTACAGAAGTGTACAGAAACCATATGTTTGTGTAGCTGCATTTAAAACCAACATAGAACGATTTTATTTCTCGGTTATATTATTGCAAAGTCTATATTTGAAGAATGGATAAAAAGGATACAGCTTGACAGGCTTTTTTGTATTTTTGTATAGGTTTTTTTTTGCTGAGCGAATCATAGAAAGGCAATTAGAGAGCGTAAACTTAGGATCTCTCCTCAAAACGGTGTACAGCTTCCGTTCGACGACGGCTGTCGAACGTTTCCTCCCGATTTCGGGGGTTATTCTCCTAGGCTTAAAGAGTAGGCGATTGATTTTGCTGGTGGAATAATTGTAGTAGATTATTTTAATCAAAGCAACTGTACGCATGCACGGAGAAGACAGCAACGAGCTCTCGTGCGTTAGATTGTGTCATAGTTAGGCTTGCGGTTTTGATTTGCCTTTTCATCAGAACACCACACTAAGGAGGGTGATAGGTTTTAGAAAAAAATCATTTTGTTTTTCCCTATTGATAAATACTAATAAAAAACTTCTCTCGTTTAACCATACGTTTTGCAAAAACACAACCTTCTCTGATTGTAAAAAATCCCGTTCTGAGGAGGAGATGAATATAAAAATCTCCGTTGTTTCCCGCCTTTCTGTTACCAATGCTGCGTTGAGGTATTTAACGGTAAAAAAAATACGTGTGATACAAAGGAGAAGAGGAGAAATGCAATCCGTAGGTGTATATAGATATTATTTTTTAACAGTAAAGATCGAGTATCTGCAAAGATTCTTATTGATCTTTGTACAGAAACTGTAGACTCGTATTGTAAGGCATCCCATCCCAATCGATAGTGCGTTAAACCTGAAGAAAAGCCCCATTAGAGTTCACTTTAGAAATGCAGCAGATCGGTTCGAAAGTGCTTTAGGTCATAAGTAAGCGAAGTTTGAAAATAAATGAAGAAAACAACAAATGGAAACCATAAACTTCTCAAAGTGTTATTGTTCTTCCGATGACGTGGGTTGGACTTTCGTTCGCCTTGGGGTTGGTGAAACTATCACAAATAATTTACATAATATGAACGGGTTAATAATTCGAAAAACGTATTTATCATAACAAAGTTTTAAAGACTTTATAGATCATGTATAAATCGCGTTGGTTGGTATGTAAATACAGGAAGGAAAACAAAAACAAATACATAAATTGATTTCACTATTATCGCAGTTTCAGTATGAGGAACAACACAAAAACACGGCCATTACGAACAGGAACATGTAGCACATATAGTTCCGGTGTCCGCCCTTGCCCAACCGTACGACTCGATTGATAGTGTTCGACATGAAGCCTCCGGTCCGGTCCATATCCTCGTCGATGCCACGCAGAAGACGATCCTGGTACCGCACTTCGTTCCCGATGTCGATCGTTAGCGATTTAAGGGCGCCTATTTTACCCTTCAACTCTTCGGCCATCCGCTCGTTCTCTTCCTCCAGTGCATCATGGCTAGCGTTGCTCGGGCCTGGCTGCTGCGGAACCGGCTGATAATTGTGGCCCTGCGAGCGACGCATTTTTCCACCTAAACCTGTTCCACTGAAGTTCGCCACTTTGTTGCCGTTTCGTTTGGAAAGCAGATTCTTTTCCTTTTATCGTGCACTCCCTTGTGTTTTTCTCGCACGAGAATGTCTTAAACACCGGGGAAGGATAATATGCACTGCTCCTTTAGTTTTACTACTTGCTAACATATGTTTTTTGGCTTTTTCGAGAAATAATTTATCGTGTACGATGCAATGTTTACAATCTACAAATTTTCGACTACGTGTTTTGCGTCAACGATCGCTACCCCCCAAGATGTGTGTATTTATCTTGGTTATTCCTGTGAAGCGAAAATGTCACTTCGACAGATTCGTAAATTTCGCCGTGAAACGAGTTTTGCACAGGAGTATTTATTGCTAAATAGTTTAATTGTCGCTCAAATAAATACTAATTTATGTGGAGTTGAATGCACAAGAATTGTTTATAATATATTTATTGTGCGTTGAACGAAAAGTTGGGCTTGTTTTTGGCAAAACCGACATTGGTGGACCCCTCGTACCAGGCGAAAATCAAATGCGGTGAAAGTTCGACTATAAAAAAAAAACGCAAAACAAATTCCAAAAGTAAATAAAACGATAAAAGCCGTGTCGGCGTCGGTGCGGTAAATTTATGTTAAAAATATACCTTTCCACCATTGGAACGGCCCCCAAAACAAACGTAAAAAAGGTTTAGGTTAAGGCATTGTATTTTACTTCTTATCCAGTGATTTGCGTAAGTACGTGCATTCAAGGAGTGCTACGTTTGTCGTTTGTTAATTGCAATGTTTCATTCGCAGTCAAGCGTCACGCGTTCAACGGTGCAGAAAATGCACGAGAGGACGATTTACATGATTCTGCCGGTGCTACTGTGCGGCCTGTCGGTGCCACTGTCCATGTTCATGTGGATAGGGAACGTGGCGTACTCTAAAATTGCCTCCGATGGAGCAAGTAAGTTACTCGGAAAGAGAAAGCGAAGGTGGCTATGAAATACCCAGGTGTACGTTTGAACAACCGTATGTTTTCTTTCCGTAGGTAGTGTCATTCCTCCGACACGCTGGCTGTTTTCTGTCCTCGTGCCCGTTCTGCTGATGGTCTACGGATATAAGCGGAAGGGTGTTAATAAGTCTGGTGCCGCTTTGGGCCTGCTGTGTGCCGTGATCCTTTCGATAGCCTCACACGCCTTCCTGGCCTGCCTGGCGGCGTTCTTCTTCAGCTCGAGCCGGGCTACCAAATTTCGGGGCCACTTGAAGCGCAAAATCGAGGAGGATTTCAAGGAAGGTGGCCAACGGAACTGGGCGCAGGTAATATGCAACGCGGGGATGGCAACCCAGCTAGCGTTGCTGTATCTGCTGGACTGCGGGTACGGTGAGCGACCGATCGATTTTGTCAACCTGTACCGATCGAGCTGGCTCGGAGTGGCTATTATGGGCTCGTTCGCCTGTTCCAATGGGGACACGTGGGCGAGCGAGCTGGGAACCGTGGTTGGTAGTGGTGATCCGTTTCTCATCACCACCCGGAAGCGAGTGCCACGGGGCACGAATGGGGCCGTTTCCTTCGTGGGATTGCTGGCAAGCTTAGGCGGCGGCACGCTGATCGGGTTGGTGTACTTCCTGACCGTGCGGTACACGGTCGAGGCGAACATCTACCAAAACAGCCCAAACCAGTGGCCGTTGATTGTGTTTGGTGGAATCGCTGGCTTGGTGGGTTCACTCGTGGACTCGCTGATCGGTGCCACGCTGCAGTACTCTGGGCAGAACGAACGGGGCGTGATCGTGGAACGGCCGGGGAAGAACGTGCGCCATATAAGTGGTGTGCGAATTTTTGACAACCATAGTGTGAATCTGATATCGAGCATTGTGACCGGAATCGTGATGCCGTCGATTGCGATGAATCTTTGGCCCATGTTTTAGGTGCGGTTGTAACTGTGGCGCTGGAGTCATGAACGCCACTTCACGCGAGTGCCTCCGTTCTCCATCCAAAATTTGCAACCAAAACGGGGCTTTACTTTTAATTTACTAAGTGACTTATTTAGCAATGGTGGTTAGTGAATAAATTATACAAGCGAGATTTAAGAAAAACCCGTGGCGTTTATGAATATCGGTGAGAAATGTCCTGCATTGGTGTGGTCCGGCATACGAAGGTAAGTTGTTTACTACATATTTTAATCTAACACTTCCATCATTTTAAGCAATTTAAGCAAATTATATTATTAGCTTAAGGCAAAAATCAAATTCTTATATTTCCAAAGGAACTATGGTTATGCAGCATCCATAAAAAATACGAAATAATTGTCTTGAAATAATGAAACTTGATTTAGTTGCAAACATGGTATTTTTAAGCAATTTTGAATGTCTAGAAGATAAGGATAAAAATTTGGTAAAAATTGAATGGTACTCTACCATTGCCAAAACAAAAAACGATGAAGGACTCCATTTCTCATCAGCATAGTAATTAACCGTAACGCAGACCTCCCCACCAATTTGCCATCTTTCCGAATATGCAAATAGTTGCGTCCATGTCCATTTTTTGTTTACTCCGCATTGCAAACACTGCATGCCACCCAAAACTAGGTTATGAATGTAATTGGAAAGCGAATGATGAAGCTACTTTCTGTAACTTCACCGGATCTTTGTTACCCGATGGGGTGGTGCCTTGCGTGGCAACAAACAACCCCGGCGTGGCAAACGGCAACTTTTTTAATCATCCTCCTTCGTAATCCCGTGTATTTTCGCAGTCGTATATAGAACACCGTTGCATGAAAATGGAGAGAAAAGCGATACGATAGGTTGCATTTGGGGGAAAAAAAACCTCTTCTGAAAGGATATGCAGTTGAAATGAATTGGAGCGCGGTTCTGTCCTTCTTTGTGGTAAACATGCTGCCCGAAATGGGATGTGAACGAAAGGAACTGGAGCATGGCACAGGTAGCTAACAAAGGCAACCCTTTTTCCGAAAGGCATCGGGGTGCACACAGGGGGTTGTGATAGGAAAATAAAGGGCCGTTCCGTATTCGAACAAATTCACACCCCCACCCCCCCCCACCCCCGCAGCCCTTTCTAACGCCTCCTTCTGTTGCCAATGTCCATTTGGTTGTTGTGTGCAGAAAATGAATGCATCCACGAGGAAAAACTACCACCACTTGGCCCCAGGTGAGCCCCGAAAAGGGAAGGTGTTTGATATTCTGGTCTATGAATTATTAATGCACTTCTTTGGACCATCATCTTTACGCTGGTACAATCGTATACCTCAAGGTCACCCTTCGGAAGAGGTAGCATGTGTTGTACGCCTGAGTTTCGTTCGATGGAAAACCAATGGCACTCTCCCATGTCAGCATAAGTCTTTGTTTGTTTCGTTCCTACGAACGAAAGGATGCGGAAGGGAGAGTGTGAGTTAAGGACACAATTTTCCTTTCTCTAACGACGCCTGTTTTGTTTTACAGTTACTTCTGTTTATTAGTTGGTCCGGTAGTGAATGCAAGGAACACAAAATTACGCTGATTGTCACAAAGAAACGTGGTGGAAAAACTTTCCCATCGTGTAATGTATCGGTTTGGTCTGCATCCTTTATGCTGTCGCGCCAGACAGGTGTTTAGGTATTAATGTGCCACGTTTTTTTCCACTGCCTTTTAAAGCACTATTATCTTTCCTGCTGAAAGAATTTTATTGGTGTTTGATGAGTTCGAAAGCCCTCGAGGAAATTCCCCTCCGAAAAACGGGGAAAATTATTCCCCAACTATGAGGGGAAATTGTCGGTGCGAGTTTTTCTCGGGAAATACTGCTCGGGAAAATGGGGGATGTTTGTTTACATTTATTATCCTTACGTCGGCGGTTCGTGCTTGGGATCCCATCCGAGCAGTTTCACCGTTGCCATGGCACTGAACGGTTGTCAAGTGGGTTTGTGCGTGTGTGTGTGAGAGGACGAGGTCAGGTTTTTCTTTGAATGCGTCTACGGGTTTTTTTACTGATTTTTCATTTGCTCGCTTATTTGAAAATTCGGTGTTAAAAACCGGAACCGATACATCCACCTTCTCCTCGACCGCACGGGAAATGGGTACTGATGTTGGCATCAAAAAAGAAAAATAGAAAAAAATCTTCGAAACAAATGACACTGGTTGCGTGACGGTTTCCTGGAACACCTGAGCGGAATGTGATAAGGGTGGCAAATTTATTGTAAGTGATTCTACGGGACATTTCTTCTATTGAATTTTCTTCTCTGAACACTTTTCACTCTCCGGCCGTTTCCGGTGCGCATACTTAGCACGTCTTTAGCATCGGTAATGTCCCGTCCCGTGGTAAGGATGGTTCGTGGAAGACACTGATGAACTACGCTTCGTTCAGGGAATATATAGCAAACGGAAATGGAAAATGAGGCACCAAAAAATGTATACAATCAGCACTCGGGCGGAATGCTCGGTGGAAATTTAAACCGACATAAGAATGGGGATTTCATTTTTCCCCACGAGTGACGATGGCATGGCTGATGTGAGTCACGCGCCAGGAAAAGTGTGCATGCGGTACGGTTTTCGCGTGAAAAGCTCTATTAGTATGATGGAGGGCTGCAGCGCGTATTCATCTGCTTCCGAACGGGGATTAAATAGAGCCGAAAATGAGGGCTGAATTGCGCATTTCATCAAATTTGGAGGGAACATAATGTAAACGCAAACAATTTATACAAAGGATGGCAATCAAGTTTTTTCGTTGAACGGTTCTGGGAGTTATTCACTGTATGCATTTTCGATGAATTTCGTATTATTTTTAAAACCTTGTAAAAAATAGGAAAAGGTCAAGTTCTCTTATTTCACGTTTTATTTATAAATTTATTTATTTTCACTAGTGACACAATTATTGTGAAAAACCCTACAGGAATATAACAGGTAATAATCAACAAAAACTTAACAAGCATTAACTTAAAAAAAAACAAATGCATTATGCATAACACCAAAGCAAAACAAAAACTGTATTCACTGAATTGCTATAACAATAATAATTTTCATGTTTATATGCATAGTTAATTTTGTAAAAATAATTCTTAAAATTAATTTATTTGTAAATGTTCTTTAACGGGTTACTTACCTTCATCTTAAAAAGTCGTCCAAAGACTCATACATGCAAAAACAAAACTCATTTCATATTGGGTTTATGACAATTCGGCAGTAAACTATATTGGATGTTAACAATCTTCCATCCACTCACATTCAGTCGCTTCCGTGCTGGAAGGATAGTGCTGGTTTTAAGCTGAAAAAAAGGAAAAAAAAGTCATCTACCCGACGTTGGTGGTTTGATTTATGATTATGAACAGCCCAATCGGCGAAAGATGATGGCAGTTTGAAACGAATCAAACAGCATTATAATCCCACCAAATGGCGACAAGGTTTTTGATCCTTTATGCCTTCGTCCTGGCCACCAGCTTTGGTTTGGTTTGGTGTTTTATTTTTGCGTAGCCTGCACCATGCGGCAATGTTCGGGACCAAACAATGAAGCCACTGCAGGAACAGTTTTCATGAAGTAAAGTGGCTCCGGTTGCAGCATCCCGGAGGGATTCTCCTAGCAAAAATGGTGAGAAAATCTGCGGTCCACGAGGGATGGGTGCAAGGTTCGTTGAAATATCACCGTTCGTTGAAATACCCCAGGAACGCGTGGCTGTAAAGATGGTGCGACGATTCACATAAAATTGATTCAGATAAAAGCAATTTCGCTCCATAACTCCAACCATCAGCTCACTGTCGCCCGAACACATTTCCACCCGCTTGGTGTCCAGTGTGTGGTTCAGTCTGTGTTTGTGGTTTCCTCGTTGTTGGTCTGGGAAGGTTGGAGGTTCATTTGAATGTTTGCTCCCGCCCAGCTTTCCTTCTGCTAGCTGTGCCGTTGTTTCCATTGTTGATTGTTCCCTTTATGACCTGCCCGGACTGCTTTAACCCAAGACGGCGGCCATTTTCCGACCCAAGCCACGTTGGTGGTTTGATGCATGTTGGAATGATGAACAAAGTTGAATCAAGGAGACTTGCAAAGTGGTTTGAGAGGTGAAAGGTGGTCATTCTTATTATAATAAACCCCTAAATTTCTTGTTCATACTAACTTTTTTCAAGTGTTCTTATACATATTTATTTTCAAGTAAACAAAATCAAGAGCATATGTTTTTAATTTTAATTTATTTGTGCAAAGCATTTTTGTCGTCTCAACAGTCTGTATATTTTTTTGTCGTTTTCATTAAACGTTTATTTTATCGAATGTTTATTTGTTTCTTCCCGACGCAAAGACTTTTCAATTAATCTTTCCATTTCGACACTTGCAAAGAAAGTTTTTCGTTGTTTTCTATTTACTCATCTTAAAGTAAAGTTCCTTTGGATGCTCTTTCTATGCAATTGTGCTATGGGAGGCAAGAGGTTTGTCGAGGGAAAATAAACGCCACTGAACTATGCATCGACTTTTCCGAAGCAGCATGATAGATGTGAGGCGAAGGATAAAGTTTACTCGAGCATTGCAATGCACTTCTTCCACCGACATGCAGTGTGTTTCAGAGGACGCATCACGGAAGCAAGCAATGGGTACAACTTAGTTCGAGTTAACTCCCATGCGGCAACTCCGGGGTGGACTTATTCAGATTCTAGCGGCGGAGTAAATCTTGCTGAAGATCTTCCGGCTAGCCGTGGGCATCAATTTCCCTGCCGAGGTGCTAGTTTCCCTTGGCACGCCAGTCCCGATGGTTGCAACCCGAAAGGACACATCCATCCTCGCAGCGAGGGATCTAGCCTTTCTCGCGCCGGTTGTTCCAGTCTGCTGGATGGCTGTGGGAGGAAAAATCGATAAACCAGACTAGACAGACACGGATCTCGTCATGTCGGGCTCCGTTTGCTGTTCCTTTGCCTGTTTCCTGATCGGCACCACAAAACTGCATACTGCCGGAGTTCAAGCAAGCAAGCAAGCAAGCAAAACCATGTTCAGGAAACATTTCACCGGCGAAAAGTTTTCCCCTACTGTTCGGTGTTTACAGTGCACCAAGTGCAAGGGGAAAAGCATGATCGTCCGTTTCGGGACTGGTGGAAGTGTAAAGACTATCGGCGAAGAATTTTCGTACGAAGTTTGCCTTAGTACAGTCTTTCGCCTACCCTAGACACTCCGGAAAGTTCGTTCGCAGCATCGAAAGGGAAAAACTCCTTTCATTCCTTTTTGCCTCGTTTGAAAGCGTTGCCGTCTCATGGGTCCGTGATAAAATAGGGCCTGTTTTTTGAGTGCTTATTTCCTATTCTACCTTAGAACTTGAAGTGAATAGTACAACTGCAGGTGGATGCATTGATCGCCGGTGCCTAAGGGAAATGCAACAAGGCCAAACTTAATGGGTAGTGATAAAGTCTATTAGTTTTTAATTAAAATTTACACGCAAAAAACCGAAACCGCAAGCAATCGACTGATTTTTCTTTTGAAAATTCTTTTTGTAGATTGGATAGATTTGTTAGATTTAACAGACAGGAATTTAATAACAAACGAAGTTTTACACGTTTTACTTGAAGATGTTTTCAATAAAGGAAAGTTTTTTGCAAAATCTATCAGGCCACATTGAAAGTAACAACGCCTAACATTTTCAACACCAGATTTAACACAGATTAGCAAAGAAAGCTGTCCCTTCAATTGTTTTAAAATAAACTTGGGGATAATTGTTCACCTTACTTGTCTGCCGCAGTTTGACAGGTTTTATGCATTCGGATATTGCGTGGAACAGTCTGTAAAATATTATGATTTATATTTGAAGACTTTTTATCGGTACTACAGCATGATGTAAGTTTAAAAAAGTACCGTCCGTATTGCCTGATTTTCCTACAAAGTTGTTAGTTTCTTGTTTAATATATAAGTAGCTATTAAATACTTTAGATTTTACTTTTACTTTTTTACTGCGTTTGAAAGATCCCTAGAATTCTCCAAACTTCGGAGGAAGGAACATACTTTTCAAGTCTTTCAAAGTATCTTTATGATATGCATAACTCCAGTTCGATCTAATGAAGATGTCTTTTCGTTTTTCACTTAACTCTTTACAACACGGTTGGACTGTGCTGAAAAATGCGCTCCAGTTGCACGCTTTTTCGTTCCGTTTTTTGGCATCGAATCCGTAATGTTCTATTAGACATTTTACCAGTACTAACCAACCCTTTGCCACAGCGTTCTGTAAAAGATCTCGACCGTTGGTTGGGGAAATGTAGGGAAGGTCTCCACTGTTTTTAATGTATTCGCAAATCGCGTGAATTGATGATTCGTGCATCAAATTATTTCGGTCGAAATAGTCAAGCTTTTCATTGATGTTTAGGTTTGTGTTTTCCAAACAGTTCATTAATGCTGTTGCGAATGCAACTTGAGTGGGAAAAATGAATTAAACTTAAGGGATTTTCTGAGTATTCCGCTTGAGGGAAAACTAAAAATTAGTCCTTTATTCCTTCTATTTTCTTTTCCCACTGACTCTCACACATCTGTGGCCCCCCTTTATATCCTTTGTAAATGATGTTCATCAGCAAGGTCATCCTGATGACAGCCCGTTTTATTCATCTGCACCGTTACAAGGTTCATCTAAAAACGTTTGTAACATTCTCCCCGGCAGTACACATACGCACTCTACTGTGCTAGGTGCTACTCAAACTAGTGCAGCTGGATGTAACGGGTCTGTTATCTACTGGAAAAAACGTGGTGTTGTTTACCGAGTGGACCGGCCCCCAGCATCCAGAATCCGGGTAAGAACTGTCCCGGCTATTTTCGCTGCTAATTGTTACAATTTTAGCCTCCAGCTGCAGCGACCCGATTAACGTGCTCGTCAGGAGGTTTAAGCGCACGGATTGGCGGCACATCGTCTGGTGGTTTTGGCCGTCGCAGCTCTCCATCCTGCTGAATACCAATTCTGGGGCAATCACATCGCAAACCGTCAGGAAAGGTGTAAAAGGCCGGCAAAACTCCCGGTTCGACATTAACGCTGCTTCGTCCGCAAGCTCCATCCGTCTCCTCAGTCCGGCGATCGATCGGATGAATCTCGCGGCTCTTTCGCGTAGCCGCCGCTCCATCGATCACTTCGATCGTTGGTTGCCAACTGCTGCTCCGTTGGATCGGGAACAATATCGGCAGCATGAAAGTTGGAGCATTGCAGCGTTGACAACGAGTCACGCTGCGCTGGTGGCCGTTCCTGCTGCACGGTCTCCAAGGGTAGCTGCTTACGCGCTACCACAGCAGTGGCGGGATTAACAAAAGGCTAGTTTGTCAACCTCGTCTCTTGTTGGCGCTGCCGAATCGATCGGAGTCGACAGAGCGGTCGACGATACCTGCAACTCGTTACCGTTGGTGTCCTCGTCCAGCTCAGCCTCGGTGGTACTTCCCGTGATGCCAGGTGCAGTAGTGACCGTAGCGAAGTGCTGTTTTCGCGCAGGCCGCTCTATGAATTTCTCCGGCTGGGACACGGTCGATGGCCCCGGAAGAGTATCACCGGTGGATTCAGACCGTTCCAATTCCACAGCCACAAACGAAAGCGTTGCCGAGGCAAGGGTACCTGCCGTGGATACTGCTGCTGCCGGCATTACACGGGACTCGTTGGACACCACGGATGATGTATGCTGCGGCAGCTTGGTAAACACAAGCGCAGTATCGTTCTGGTTTTGCCCCATCACCAACGGCATCGTTGATTGGGAAGAATTATTAATATCCCTTTCTTCCTCCAGAACGTCATCCGGCATAGCAATTGTCCTGCTCTGGAAGCCTCCCACACTCAACTCCATCCTGCCGTACCGCAACTTTAAATGTTCAATAGCAAGATGAACCGTCCCGGGAAAAATCAACGACATCTCAACCAGTTGGCGCGCCTTCCCTTGGAGGGCCTTTCTCAGACGCTGCAGGTTTTCGAAGTCACAGAAGCCACACAGTGTCGTCGACCTTTCGTAAGCTTCAATGAACCTCGGCCACTGTTTCGGCGACCCAGAAAACACCGGCAAGCTCCAATCCATCGTCTTACGTGCGCGTATTTGTTCCTCCGTGAACGGAGCATAAGATGGACGAGCTGCTTCCGAAGTTGATTTAGTGTTCCGTGTACCGTACTCAGTGCCGTTGGCCATGAAGTGTCGCGATGTGTGTGCATATGTAGCGTGAAATACATTTTTAGTGTGAAGCGAATTTGCACTTGCAGTGCTGTGTTCCAAAATGGTGCGCGAAAAATGGCGCTCCGCTTGCGCCGATGTTTCCAATTCGCGTTCCCTTTGTTTTTGCATCGCTCGCTCCCTTACGATGCATTTCTTCTTCTCGAGCTCGAGTTTTCGTTTCTCGAGCTCTCTTTCGGCAAGCTCCACTTGCCTTAATCTAAGCTGAAAGCTTTGCTCCAGCTCGTGCTCCCTATAATGTGTAGGGAATGGTCGGCTCGATTCAATCGAACTTAATGATGCGCTTTGGTGGTGCCATCCAGGCGGCTCCCAGTGGGCATCTTGGCTCGACCTTTGGCACGGCTGGCCCAGCGCATGCTCGTAGCGTAGTGGCTCCGTTTTCGTAGGATCGTTCGACCATCTGGGGGCTCCCCGGCGTATAGAAAGCACATCTTGCCGGTTGCCCAGAAATGTATTCAGTGTGAGGTGATAGTGATGTGTAGAACTGTCGTCGATTCGGGTATTCCGGCATAGCGCGTCCTGCGCCGACGCCATCGCGTACGCTGCCGATGAATCCCGCCAAATATTGTTGGGTCATCGCTCGAGTGTTCGGGCACCTAATTTTCACTACATCACACTCGAACGCGTTCTTTTGTCGAAATCGATCGCGAAGCACTAATTATTTGAATGGGATAATTTTTTAGAATGTTGCGAATGCAACTTGAGTGAGAAAAATGAATTAAACTTAAGGGATTTTCTGAGTATTCCGCTTGAGGGAAAACTAAAAAATTAGTCCTTTATTCCTTCTATTTTCTTTTCCCACTGACTCTCACACATCTGTGGCCCCCCTTTATATCCTTTGTAAATGATGTTCATCAGCAAGGTCATCCTGATGACAGCCCGTTTTATTCATCTGCACCGTTACAAGGTTCATCTAAAAACGTTTGTAACAAATGCGTTTACTTGATCCTTAATAGAGTGGTTTCTCAGCAAACTGCACTGCCTTTTAAAAATGTAGTTTTCAATAGCAGGGATATTGTCCACAGCATACGAGAATGCACTTTTTCCCACTCTGTCCACTTGTTTGAAACAATCTATTGGATCTTTTTCCATTATAAGAGTGAAGATATTCATTAGCTTTTCATGATCTGGATATTGGACGAAAATCCTTCACGTTTTGAGAAGCAAGTTCCGTTTCTTTATAAACTGTGTTTCTTGCTTTACCAAACTGTTTGATATGTAACACGGATGTATTTTAATACACAGATCTTGAACGTTAGAGGTGTCGTTAGCGATTCGTGTTGGACAACTGCAACCGCAAGGCTGATTTCGTTTGGTTATCATGAGAGGGTGTTTGATGATAAGTGAAAAAGTTACTGTTACCTTGTACTCTAATCTCGTATCTTAAAATCCCTCCATCCCATTCATCGCACATGAGATTCTACATTTATCTCATTTACTGTTATGACATAATTTAAGCTAAGAATCAAATTTGCATATTAAAATCTTTCATTATTTATAACAACAAGAATCACAAAAACACACTTCATTAGAAGTTCACGTAAACAAAACATAAAACTTTTTTATTAAGAATGTTCAGATAAAGCGCGATTGCTTGATAAAAAAACGAAGTATACATGATTTGATTAGTTTTTTGTGATAATTTTTTAATTCTAATCT
>KE525347.1:1647747-1712785 GCA_000441895.2 Anopheles sinensis
GTCTCTAGAAGGTTTTCGATTTTTACTTTGGAGCCTTCAAGTACAGCCAAGTGTAACTCATTCTTAGAGCAAACCATCCTATCGATTAAGTGTTTAATCTCCTCCTTTGCATTATTGTCGTAGATATTCCATTTCAGGAATTCTTTAACTCCGTCACGATCTTGGTGGACATAAAACCAGCGGGCAGCAAAAAACTCCGCAAATAAGCGGTGTATGAATATGGGTACGTTATCCACAGCTCCATCGACAATACCAGATTTTACTATTCCCCGATTAACGTTTTGAATGTATTGCAAAGCATCCTTTCGCTCTTCGGATGTCAATAAAGACAACCTGTCCTTTTCGTCAATCACTACGTGTAAAGCTAGAAGCGAATGGATCCGAAGGTTCCATTCGTTTTGCAGGTCCGCGTTAACTCGAGCGCCAGAGGTGTATCCGGCCGCATCAGTAGCACCGGATTTCTCCGTGTTGGCGATGTTAAGTTTCCGCTCGACGAAAATTTCCATCATACGAAGCGGCTCGAATCTCTGATCACATTGTTTGACTATTTCCAACGAAATTGTGCTCGATTTCAAATCGACACGTTGTTTTACGATGGGTAAAAGAAGCTCAAGTTCCATCGACAAAAACAGCGGGATCTCGCTCATTTCTCCGAGGTACGATGTTGATAAATAGAAAAACATCAATACAAGGTCATCCTGCATCTTCTCTTCAAGCGATTTGAATCCTTCAAAACGGCCTGACAGCATTCGATACGTGTAACTAAGAATATCGTTTGGGGTTAGGTTTAGTAGGCGATAAAATTGGCAATGCTCCACAGAAGCTTCAAAGTCTGTCCGAAAATCGTACGGACGACTGGTAAGATATAGTTTACACACTCCTTTTAAACGTTCGAACCACCTTATAAGAGTAAGTGTCACTTTCTTGTAATGGGGAGAAATTTCATCAAATCCATCCAATAGAACGACTAGCTCTTTCCAGTTGAATTTATTTTGAAAAATTCGAAGCAACACAATCTGTTCCGATGTCAAATTAGTGTGCCCCTGCTTTAGATGTATAAAGTCAGTTTCATCTGAATAATCCAGCATGTTCGCACAAGCTTGTGCCTTTTCCCGATGCCGATCCGTTTCGATGACTTTTCGAGGATTGATAGCTGGAACATAAATAGCCAAGTAAATCAGTTGGAAGAGTATTTTCAAAGCCTTTAGCGCATCCATTGTTTCATACCCTTCCGTCTCCATCAATCGGTGAAAGTCTGTAGAGTATTCGATTAAGTTCAGCTTAACAACCCACCATGATGGATGGGCAGTTTGCAAATCTTCGGCAGCCCAGGTAAGGTAAAAAGATTTCCCCGATCCGGCCTCATTTAAAAAGATGTGGAGTTTTGTGTCGTAATTGCGTCTAATTTCGTTGAATATAACACCGGGAGGTGGATCGCAAATCTGCGGCTTGCGCCATGAAGTATCGCGCACTGGAATCCTGTTCCAAATTTTCTCCAAAAAGTCACCGATCCTCATTTCTGCTGAATAATCATCAATTGTGAACCGTTCAACCCAACCATAGACATCATCTCGACGTTTCCAAAAGTCAAAGCTGGAAGTTCCTCGTTTTGATTCTTCATTGCATTTCGTCCACTGTCGATGAATGTACGTTGGACTTATTTTTTCGAAGTTATCCTTATTTATATTCTTTTTCATTTGCGTTCGATCGTCCGCTTCTTTCACATCTAACCAAAAACTCAAACTATCATCATCGCGCATCAACGTGAAGAACCAAAGGGTTGTCCCAAAAAAACAAACATTCTTATCTACTTGTTCATCCTTATATTCATCAGTAAGATCCCCAAATAGGAAACGTTCGCGAACTAAAGTAGAGTTTTTAAGTTGGTTATTAAGTATAACTTTCTTGTAACACGGCGGTTTTTTCATCGATCTTGCAAATGCCATCCAGCCCTCGAAATACATTTCAACTTCGTTCGGATTTTCTTTGCAATCGATGAACAAAATCAGGGGATACTTAGTACTTAGTAAAACCTCCATAAGCGGGTCTTTTATGAGGTTAAAATACTTTTCTTCTATGAAAATGTAATTGAGTTTGCGTTCCAGTAGCTCGAGCACCTGCCAAACAATCGAAGGATGGTGGGAACATTGATATAAAATATCTTGGGAATTGGTTTTCGAAAGTGTTGATTCGATTACGTGGTACAATTCCGATTCTAATAACCTTTCCCGTTTCAGCATCAGCCTGGAGCTTTGTAGTGTTTCACAATACACGTTTGATATGCCTTGAAATTGCAAAAATTGGAGCGACGACACCAATTGTTTGAAAATATCATCGACATCTTGCTTTGTAAGTGGCTTGTTATCTTTTTGTTTTATCCAACTCAATGTCCAGTCCGAGAGTTTGTTGTAAACTAAAGTTGGCGATACAGGGCCTTGCAGTTGTTCGGGTAATAATTTGAAGGAGTTAATTTCGAGAATACTGGTGATCACCTCTGGTATATCTTGCTCTTGCTTTGTATTTGAAACTAGGATGAATGACTTGAAAAATTTCTGTATTTGGTGATCTTCTATTTTCTCTGGAAGTTTGCATTCTGGTTCAGCATTCTGTGCCTTCTTCATGCCTATGCCTTTCTTTCTAATATCTTGCCAAATATCCTGATCTGGTACTTTGTAAAGTCTCTTGTACTCTGTTTCGAATATCATTTTGAACTCTTCAGCATCAGTGGTGTTCAAGAATTGTTCATTGAGTTTGAAATAGTCTCCCTTTACACGCTCGTTTGTTGCAATTTGGGTTTCTATAACATGACGATATTTTTGAAATAAAACGTTCCGAAAATCAAGCATTTTTCCATCAAATATTTGTTTTGCTAACTGTTTTGTCAGACAGACCAGCTCGGAATTCTCTCTTACATGTTCGAATAAGCTATTCCTCGAATCAGAGTCCAACTTGTCTATGTCGATATTGTAAATCTCATTGGCAACGGAATTAAAAATAGAATTTACAATACTTTCCGGGGATGTATAGGGCTCAGCTGATTTTTTAACATCTTCCGCCAGGCCAATGGTAGTGCATAGGGCTAGAATGGGTGGTTCCTCGTCGGTGTCCCATTTCTGCTGGAGGAAAGAGTTGAGGTACTTACAAACCGAAAACGGTGCATTTTTATCGACTGATTTAAGGTCTGCCCAAGTGATGGTCTTGGTCTCATCTTCTTTGTGCTTCGCCTGGATGAAAAGCCTGCTCGATCGACCGCCAAAGTTGAAGCGGACAGCGATATCGTCGAATTTTCCGGCCTCCGGATCCTCGCTGGTTATGGTGAAGTCGAACTTCTTGTCATCTTCCATCTGTTTCGCCACGTGGCAAAGAATGACAATTGCTAGCTTTTGCTGATAACTGATGCCAACAAGAAATCGTTTCAGTCCCAGACTTTCTTGGGAGCCGTCTTTAGGGTTGGGAAGTTGGGCTGCGGAATCGGCTTTGTTTTCAGCTTTTTTCTTTGGCTTTGTGATTTCTTTGGACGTATTCGAATCAACAGATATACCAGCTTGTTTAGTTGCTGGGTTTAAAATGTTACCGTCCGTTTGGGTTTTCCGTTTTAGGCCAGCGTTGTTTAGTTGATGTTGATCATTTAGTAACATGCTGGAAGATATGTCTTGTTCATCCTTGCTCGGTTCTGTTATTTGGTTGGCAGCATGTTCCCCAGAATCATTCATTCTTGATCTGTGATACAATGATGACTCTTGGTCCACAGCCCGATTGCGTTCGTGGTGCTAATTTTGTGCCAACGCTTTTGTTGTTTTCTACGTTCCGTCAAACTGTAAGCTTCGTCTGAATATCGTCTGAAATTATATTACAGTCAAACTAGGTTATGTAATCGGAAGCATGGAAATATGTAATGAATATTATCTCTTTCCTTTCCTTTCGTATTTTCATTTAAATACCAGGAAATCAAATAAAATCTTCGACAACAGCACTTTTTTTCACACAAAAGAAGTTCACAAAACTTTCGATACAAATCGGTTTAAAACATTAAACAGTTCTAATTTTTCTAGCCGTCTTGTATCCAGTGCGATAAGATAATGTGAAACTTTGTATGTTATCTAAATCTGCGAAAATAGGTGTTAATCGGTAGCATTGAACCGAGTTCTTATCTCTTATCTCAGGGAAGGGTCTGTTTGTTACATTACTATTTCACCAACACACAGAACGTACACATTCATTAAAAATAATAATAAAGAAACAGGAGTTGTTGCATCATTCGAACTGCAATATGTTGTAGCACATTGCATTGGTGTGTTTTTTACATTATAATTTGTTGTTTCTTAATTCAAACCAAAAGTCGTCAATATTGCTGGAGCAGTTTCATCAAACGAGTGGCATGTGAAAATATCTAAGCTTACGTAATTACATTAAACTTCACTTCAAGAAACTGCGTAAATTACCTTTTCTGAATTGTTGCACAAAAATTAAATCTGGGTCTTTAGAAGCATGTTCTGATGTTTTATACACTGTGTTATTTACTTATTCTACGAAACACAATTGTCACGGTTGTATCGAAGAAAACACAGACCTTGATCTTTAGATGTGTCGTAAGCGATGCGTGTTCGACAACAGGCCAAATCGGACTGCTACAGCAGAGTGGATTGTGCTAAATCGAGTGCTAGTGCCATTTATCAAGGAACTTCAAGGAACCGTGTAATCAATCGATGGGATAATTTCATTATGTCTGCGTGAGAGTTTGTTTACTGATAAGCGTAAGCGTAACTGTTAACTTGTACCCTTATCATTTCACCGTGGTGCACGTGTTACGTACACATGTTAGAATGGTCCTATGTGAGGTTCGTTCAACTTTGCTTGCGTCTTGAATTTTGATGCGCTAAGATTCTTTCATGAATTTTCGTTCGATTTCTTTAGATTTTTTTGAACAATTTTGGTTTTTTGTTCAAAAAGGTTGAAGTCATTGGTTAGCGACTGTCACAGTTAGTGTCACAGTTGTCTATGAAGGTTCGGCGGTAAATATGAAACTACGACCAATGAAGAGTGCCAAGCCATACATTTTCAACCCCAGTGTTAACCGCTATCCCATCGTGATGGATGCAGTGATAGCGATGCCCTTGCCTTATCTACGCAACTTAGTGTTGCCGTTTGTATTCCTATCTAACTGGTATGTGATGAAGTGATCAGCGAGAATTGATGCCGCAGGAATCGAATCATCAAGTCAGATTTTCGCAAAAACACAAATGGTGTAATAAAAAATAAAAGGGATATGCATATAGATCATTCTGCTTTGTTTGCAGGCCCCTGACGTTCTGGTAATATACCACAAGGTAGGAATCCGCGTAGAGACCGCTTTGATGCTGGTCAAATAAGAGTAATTTCACGTTTTTTCTTTGCTTTGCTTTGTGTTATTGATTTGTTTGGCGGTAGTGAATATTTAAAGCCGCGGTAAACGAAGCGTAATAGGTAGTATTATTGTGAATTACGCTGGTTTCTCGTGCTTTGTTTAATCTACGCTTTGTATAAGCTTTGTATCATTTAAAGTCGGTGTTTGTAATATTTTTTCAGTCGGGTAAAAGTTGTATTTTTTTTCAGAGCTTCTGCTAGCATTTTGGTGATAGATTAAGCAATGGAATTACACGATAACACAAGCGATTACGCTTCCTATGTTACGTTTCCTGTACATTTAACGGAATTTGTCGCTGTATGTTTACCCTTGTGTTAACAAGAATCTAAACATCATCGCTCCGTTGAAAATGGTGGAAGCTGCATCTGAAGCTGTTCCTGTGCCCAAAGAACGTACCTTGTGGGGAAATCTCAATCAGACTGGATATGTTATCCTGGTCAAGAACCCATCTTACGGTAAGCCTCCCGGAACAAAATTTTCCGACATGTGCTCTACCATAACCTTAGCTAATGAGCTTAGTGTTGATGGCAAACAATTAGCCGACCTGCCTCTTGTATCCTGGATCGGGATGCATTGAGGAAATATGCGCTAGAAAATAGGCGAACCGGAACGGGCAACGTGCCAGAGTCATCATTATCGACTCCTATCCGGCGTAAACTGGATGGAGTCCGTGTAGGGCTTCGGTTGCTTGAACTGTTTTACTCTCCTACCATTTCTACGACTTCATTCGCGCAAACCGACAGCTGGTCGTTTGCGTTCAAAAATTATCCTCGACTGTAAAAGCCCTACAACAAATGCTGGCTGTCTTTAATAGTGCCTTTGGTCCCGCGATCAGCGGGAAAACTCGTCGGAAATCAGGACGTAGGAAAGAATAGTGGCAGTAGTATATCAGAGAGAGAGAGAGAAAGAAAGGGAGGGAAAGTAAAATAACAACAGCAACACAATGAAAACGCCAATGGTACAAACGACGGGGCGTTAGTTTATTGCACTCGTCACCTCCCTGACCCACTTAAGTCACGGTCCCAAGAAACCGTGCTTCCGTGAGGGATAAGCGATCTGCAGTAAAGTGCAAATAAAACGGACTTGCAGCTGATGACACCGTCGCATCGTATCGTTTTTTGCTGGGGCGATGCTTATTTTTAACCGTTTCTCTCTAATTTATCTTTATTTGCTAGGATAAACAAACAGAGTGGTTTAAACAACAGAAGGTTCGCGTAATGAGGAAAAGCTTCTCCCCTGTTTTGAACCCCAGATACAAAGTGATACAATTTACTGGAAAATGTAAAACCAAGTCAACCACCCATATCAAATACGGATTGATTTTCACTGAAAATGGTTGAACGTAAAAACCGCGGGTCCTCTTTTCATTATCAGTGTTTTGGAAGATTAAATTCTTTGATGAATTTGGGAATTAAAATTGTAATTTGATTAAAAGGTTTTGCTGGACGACTTTAATGTTTTCTGTTTTTACTTTATATACATTTTTAGCTCGTTGTAAGGTTGACTCCGATAAATAATGTTTCGTAAAAGGTAATCCATTTCAGGACGCTCTTTTTGGTGGAATATAACCGCCCTAGGCGCACTAATAGCATGTACCGGGATTAAGTTTCCCCTTCGATTGAGCGACCAAAATTGAGCAACAAAATAACGCCGGGAATAGGAAGAAAATATTTACTCCACTTAAACCGAGCTCCAGCGTCCCAAGAAGGGGGCGTTTTTCGTGGAAAATTGTTGTGTTCTTGGCACCGGTTTAGCACGCTGGATCGATTTCCATTTCGGTTCGTTCTCACGCGCACCACCGGCGGAAAATGCTATCAAAACCAATTTCAATCAATCATCGACACATACTTGTGCGTCTGCGTTGGGCCGATCATCTTCTAGGAGAGCCCTTTAATGTTTTACATCAGTATCGGTTTGGTTAAGTGAAAACACTTGCGATTAGCCTTCTGGTGTTTGGTCGTTCGAGGAAAACTCGGCCATGGTGTCATGTCAAACCGAAACACATCGTACAGTGAAGACTTAAACGGTGTGGTCATATAGAATTGTAGGTGTTAGTTCCGTTAGCAAAATTTTTGTAAATACTATGCTCTTTATCTTCTAAAAATTATTGTTTTTCATGCCTTTAGACATGTTTCGTAAAATACTTTGCATTTTTAAAAATTTCTAACTTTACTTCATACCCATTTTTCTAAAAGATGCGTTCAACCTCATGTTAAACATGTTAACACACACTGTAAACTGTTTTTCTCTTTGCTCACATTTACTTCTTCAAGAGCTGTGGAAGGGTTTAGCGAGAAGTGTAAGGTCATGAGGGATTTCTCTTCGACTAGGCATGTTTTCCTTTCCGTAACTACTAAGAAGCGCTTTCCGGTTTTAGCCCACCACGCGAAACTTTGGGCCACGCTTGTTTGTACATTTGATTGAAACCAATCAATGGATTGGCTGGCAAATATTTTGTTTCGCTGCAGGCCCGCCTCTCATCCCGCTTCGACGGGTTGATCACCGCATGGATTGTTCCGGTTCCGTTGCGATCGGTTGCATGCACGCGTAAAAGCATTTTCCGGCTTCGGTCCCACGCGATTGACTTGTTTGACGACGCAGCTAATGGCCACGGTCGGGGTCTATTAATAGCTAAAAAACGAAAAAGAAAGTAACCCACAAACAAGTAAACAGTAACATAAGACGTGCCTAGAAAGTAGATCTTTGATAATCGAATAATATGCTTGCTTTTCCACCGGCCCGAATTACACCATGTGTGTATGTTTGGTTTGGGGTCTGGTTAATTTAGCAAAATGACGAAACATTTTGAAGGGAGTTGAAAGAGTTGATAAAATTGAAGGTCGTGAATATTAATCAAATGGCATAGTTTGCTGCAGGATAACATTGCCGGGGATTTTTTAATCCTTTATCTTTTAATTTTAAACGATAAAGATTATAATGACATACGATAAACCTTCTAGCTGTAGGTAGAGAAGACTACTAAAACGTTGGTTTTTAACAAAGTGGAAACAAATTACATCATCAAATCCTCCGGAATAGTGAAGTCGCTTTTATAGACAAGGTTGTCCATCGTAGAAAATAATAGGTTGCAACGGCAACAGACGATTGAAAATACCGTAATTGGTATTTAGTAGAACGCTATGTGCTATAGTCAAAATTCTTGGAAATAAGTAAAACCGGGATACGTAAACCCGTCAACACGGTGTACTACAACCTATGTTCAACAGCATCAACATGACGATGCAGCAACCGAAGGAACTAAAGGAAAGAAATAAATGAACGTGAACTGATTTACCTCCAGTGTTCGAAGGAAACAAAGAAACCACCCCCTGGAGGGCGATCCGGGTCACACATGGACTCGGAGGGGATGGACCGGACTGGAACACGGGGTGACATCTTCCGTAATTGCTGTGCAAACTTTTCCTCCGCAAACTCACAAAGAAAGGCAACCGACCGGGGTCCTGTCCGGAGGAAAAGGCAACATAGCGGGATGGGAAAAGTGAAAACTTTCTTCCACCTCGCTGGTGGGGGTGAAAAAAAAACCATTTTTATTTAATTATCTACCGAAGACCGGACCACTTGGGGAAACGAACAAGAGCAACCCCCTTATTTTGTTCGACCGGGAAAACAACAAAACACGCTGAAAGGAAAGCGAGGAAAGAAAGCTGTACAGCTGTAAGCTCCCGTTTGGTGATTTTCCGTTGGTCGATATAAAGAAATGAAAATTTAGTGGCCAAAGAAAACCGGCGGCACTTGTCGCTCTCGGGAAGGGAAGTTTTTCCATCTCTCAACGCTCTTCGTCTTATCATTGCACTCGGAAAAGGTGGACGATTCGACTGGCGCTAAGTGCCAATGAATTTCGGTCATCCATCATCGCGTCGAGACGGTGGCGTGGTCACCGTCCCCGGGGAGGGGAGGAGGGGAAATATGAAACAAATTGTAATCAAATCAAAAACTGGCGATAAACAGTGAGAAAAAATATACCAGTGGCTCGGTGGGAATGAGTAATTTTTCGATAAATGGGTATGTCCTTGGTGTTAATTAATCATGCACGCGTTATCTTCGTTCATTTCCAATACTTCAAATTTCCCAACACCGAGGGAAGGAGCTACGGGGCGACTACTGGGACCGCAGTTAATAAGTCGAGTCCGAGACCATTTGATTTCACTCTTCCAACCAGGTCAATGACCGAAGGAACTGGTCCCCTAAGGGAAGGAAACCGCTTGTCGCTTGGGTGGAAAATTGTCTATCCACTCGATCTTCTGTGAGTGGAGCCTGCGAGCAATCGTTAAAGACGTTACGATTGAGAAGCAACATCATTCCATTTTTTCATCTCAATAGGCAACCGTCGGACATTTCCCTGGCGTTTCAAGGAAGCGAAAAGAAATTGCGAAAAAACGGGAGGGCAGGAAAAGGGAGGAAAGAAAACATCAAAGTTGAGTAATTACCATCACGACGGCAGTAGGTTGTGTTTTTTGGCTTATCCGTAAGGAAACCAATTTGATAGACAAGTATCGGACCTGCCTGGCGGATGTTTTTCCACGCCATACATCGAGGAAAACCAACGTTTTCGGCTCGGCACAGAATGGCCAAGATACACCCTGGGGAAATATTTCCCTGCTCGTTCAAACGTTCCCCTCATCCCGTCTCTCACACGACCGGTTCAGTTTCGTTTCAATAAACAAACTAGTAGGCGTTTTTCCAAGCTTTCCTTCGCCGGCAGGGCTAGTCTATGGAAAAATATGGAAGGAATGAAATTGCTTGAAATTGAATCGAGAATACTTACTTACTTCCCCATGTCATCTAGGCAGGCGGGCAAGATTGTGAGCCACCGTCACTCGCTTTACATATTTTCGATATGATATGCCGCGCGTTTAGATACATATTTTTCCTTCACTTCCACTTTTTCCACGGCAGGCAAATTTGATGATGCTTTGTTCCTTACTTTATGCTGACGAAACGGGCAACGTAAAGCAGTTTTGTGACTTACGGCGCGAAGCCGAGCGAATGGATTTCCTGCTCTTTTCCCTCGGGCTCGGGGGAGTTATCCTCATTCGATTTCATGGCGATGGCGGCGCAGCGTTTGTATGTTACATTGTATATCCCTGAGCCAGACAAAGAAGCTCACAGTGTTTATGCTAGAGGCTGCTTAAAAAATAAAATACGCAAAGCTTTCAACGTGGATGTGGAAATTTATAAAATGCATTTCAAAATCACTTATGCTGTTGGAGGGAGACTAGAAAAAAAGGATTTTACAATAGGGAATTGATGTTGATAGGAGTTTGAACGGATATTAAACTTAAGCTTAAAGCTGCATCGATATGAAAATTACTTGAACTCCTCAAGTTTCCTTGAGCTGTAGGCGAATACATTGCTTTTCAATGCTCTTAAAAGCCAAAGTATGTGTTACAGCAAAAAAAACAAACAAAATCCAATGCAAAAGGAGAGTTACAAACTTTGTGGAATGAATTTGCATTCGCGGAAACGCTGAGTCAAAAATACTTTCGCCATCCGGTATCGTCATTGTGCCAATCGCTCAGTGTGTATGCCATACTCCCGACGATCATGTTAATCTGAATGAATTTGCTCCATTTGGAGGGTAAGGGCATCACAACACAGGGGAAAGCAAAGTCACACCGCTTGGAAAGGAAATCGAATTCAACGTTTCTTCGGCGAAGAAAGTTTGAGAGGAAACATTTCCCTTCCGGATGAAAAATGGTCCAACTACCGCAGAACAAAAATAATAAAATGTATAAAATTGATCAGTAAGCCACTCGCTTCCAGGATGACGCAGACAAATCGATTCCTTATTCCCGCCGGTTGCAAATGGCATTGGTGGTTGAAGTGTTTTTCTTTGATCTTTCGTGTTTTGAAGTCCGTGATTCTTCAGCTGACCGTAACTTCCGGTAGGGACACTTTGTTGCTGTTTAATATTAACCTCAGTACGAGGGAAAATCGATTTCAAATTATTTTCTCAACTTTAGCTTTCGTCTGATGTCAGTTTCTGTTGTAACTAAAAAGTAAAAATTGCAAATAGAACCAATTTATTGTGTCAGTTTGATACAACTAAAAACTTGAAGTTGGAACACAGAAGAACGTGATTTCATGTTTCCATTTAATGAACAAAAACATTTGCTGTTTGAAAAACCGCACTGATTCTGTTGTAAGTCTAATTTACCCCGATTGTTATGGTTGATTCTGTTTTTTTTTTAGGAAAAAACACAAAAACGAAAATGTACAAACTCATTAAATAGCGCTGTTGCCGAATGTGTTCGAGAGGATGCAATCAACAGCAACCGTTACAAAGCTACATTTTGAAACGAGATGTGCCTCGCGTTATGAATGTTTTTTTTTCCAGTCCAGATTTTTCGTTTTTGGATTATTTTTACTTAAAACACACTTTGCTAACAAAAAAGATGCTGTTCCATCCGAAAAAATCGTACACCATCACTAACCACAATTTCATTTATAATAGTCATACGTATATGACGTGCACTTGGGCAAAGATTTTGCTGGCACAAGTTTTCTTTGCGTAGGAGGAAAATTGGGCGGTAACAAAAGTCAAGTAAAAAGCGTTCCACCTTACAAAGGTTCTGACTTGTTGGTGCAGGAAAGGTGAGCTTTTTTTCTGGACTGGTTTTTGATTCTTTTCTTTCTTGCACAGTGGGAAGAATGCATTCCTAAGGGAATTAAAAACATTTGAAGTTGTAAACTTTTAACTTTTGACCATTCTTCCGTAGGATAACAGTTCTCTCCATGTAAAAAAATCCTTCTCCTAACATTCTTCTAAAAACATTAAGAACATTCGGAAGCTTATATGAACTAACATTAGCATTTTTGAACAAAATAAATTGTTAATTATTTTCTTAAATTTTCAACAGGACCTTGAAAATTAATGTGATCATATTTAGTTGTTTCCCACAAATCTGCAAATCTTGAAGAATTTTCATAGAAAAATCTAAATTTACTTAATTTTGTTAACCTTTACTGTTCACTGTGGAGTCCGGATGGAGTTCCTGGCAAGAAAACGGTTTCCAAGCTCCGCAAGTTTCGGAACGTTTATTTCGCAATGCTGCAGCATTTTTCGGCAAGAAGTACTTAGCCTCCTGTTTTACCCGTCGCCAGTTTTATTGCCTTCCCGTGTCAACCTCTCGGGATGCTGTTTCCACTCCTTATCTCCTCAACTTCACGGCGGTTGGCTCGAGTAGACGACACTCGTTTATGTTGCGCGATAAAGTCGCGTTCGTCCCACGCGCGACGATAAAAAGCGGTCCGGGAAGGTTCGGGCCCTTGGCAAAAAGGGCAAGGTGAATGTCAATGAAAACAGGGGTCGATAGGAGGGGCGTCGTATGGTGTGGCTACTGCGCGCATACATTTCAGTGCCGAGATTTTCGTTTTGTTGTCTGGAGGAAACATGAAAATATAGAAGTTTTCAGGACGGAAGGCAAGCATCGCACCGGAACGGAAATAACGAAACAAGCACCTGCCATTAGCGAGACATGAGGATGCAGTTTCCGGTTGCAGCTTCCGTTCGCTGCAACGATCGTCCGGAAACGGAATTCCCGGTTGAAAACTGTACCTCCCAACTAGCGAATGTGCTCAATCTAGCCGACGTAAAACACAGCTCCTTACGGGCCAATAACAAAACGAAAGGCGAACCGGTGGCAGCCAAATTTGAATTTAATTGTGGAAACTGTCTAGACACCGGTTTACGTTACGGAACACACTCGAGGGACCCGCGATGCTCGGGATCGTTTAGTGAACCCTTCTGGGAAGAGGGAGCACGGAGCGCAAATAAATGCCGGTACGTGTTTCGGATAAGCGCGAGACCGGAGGATAAATGGGACTATTTCACGGTCGCCTGTTCCGGCCCGATCCTGACGAGAAGGATCACGAGACAAATGAACCAGCAAATTGCTCATCAAAAAATCAGTAAAATTTTCCAGCAGCCAGCAGCAGCGCGCATGAACACGAAGACGAATATGATTTTTTGGCACGAAAATTGAGTAAACAAAAATAGAGTGCGGAGCGTGTGGATGGCGCCAAATTAAAATTATTTAAATTTTAATCACCACTGTCCAGATTAGTTAGCACCGGAGTTTAGGAAAGCCCTGGAAAATGTGTTATTTGTGTAAAGGAAGCTTTTAGCTTTACACAAACATCCATCACTCTTCTATGTATTTCTTTGTTTATAGTTTTGCAATTTTGATCACTTTTGAAAGCCGAGCCTCCAAAAGATTTATCTTGTTCAGTAATTAATTAAAAATCAAACATAAATTCGCCGTATAAAATACATTCTTGTAAGATTTGGTTTACTACTTTCTTTTTCTCTCAAAGATAAACGAAAGAAAGTAGAGGTTAAACTCCTCCGAAATGTAAGAAGATATTAAGAAATAAAGATAAAATAAAAGAATCAATCACTTTTGGAATATTTTGACGAGCTGAAGTGGGATTTCCCGTGAAGATGTTTGCTTCAAACAAAATCCCTTCCTCTCTAGGCAACATTTGAATTTCAATTCACTTGAGCTTTGGATCATGTTCAATGTTTCTTTTGATTTGCTCCAGCTCGTAAACGAGCTGCTATACATTGTTTCAAGCATATCTCGTAAAACTTTCCTCATTTCCTCCCAAGAGAAACATATTTTAAGGGCAAGTAGAAGCAAAAAACACCTCTTCGGCATAGAAAAGGAAAAAGACGACACAAGTTTGACGAGCAAAAACTTCCTACACGAAAAGTCAAACATTTTCGAGTGAGGCAGTACTTTAGCTTCGTCCAGGTCTTTTTTCTCACTTCTCATAAATCAATGTCAAGGTTGCTTCAGTCGGCAAGGAAAAGGACAAGCAGATCGAACCACTGTTTAACCTGCGGACCCTTCCCACCATGTTTGGTAGCCTTGGGATGATTCGGTCCTTCCTTCCGCCGTTCGTTTCCGTTTCCCTTTTTCGAGACGTGATCGGTTGAGATTGAGGCCTTCCGGTAGCTTGCCCCACCGCTGAGGCCCGGATGGAAAGGAATCGAGGTATTGAAATTAGAGCACCCAACCCGAACCACCGCCTTCGGCGACAATTTATTTCGTTCGCGATTTAGGTTTTGTTTGTTTTGATCCACTTTTGCCTCGGTTCCGTTTTAGGTTTTTCGTTTTGGATACACGAGATACAGAGCAGGACGACGATGGAGAAGGGGTTTTTGCCTCGTTTCGTTTTTCTCCCTTGAACTAGCAAAGTACGAGTACTTCTTGCACTTATCCGAAAAGCTAAATCTTGAGTGTCACTTGTTTTGCGCCGTTGTTTGATTTTATTATGTTTTTTTTGTTTGACTTCACCCTTCCATCATGTCGTTTCGAGCGACTTTCGTTAGTTGTTTGCATCCAGTGACTCATCCAGGAGGGGCAGTTTTTGCCACTTCCCACTGTGAACCAGGCAGCGCTTTTCCGAAGGGAGGACATAAAACGACGAGAAGCACAAAAACAAAGAAAGAATGTCCAACACGGGCGACGATTGGGAAATAATAAATCATCGCCGCAAAAAAGTGATTACTGTCCAGCTGACGGTACATTTTCTTGCCGACTCCGACACGCCGGCACTCATACATACACAGGCAAGAGTTGGCGCTAGCATCCCGTTTAGCTTTCCCGCAGCGCCATTTTCGTCCCGTACTGTCAGCGACGCCGTTGGACGTTGATTTATGCTGAGTTAAATGCAGTCGACCTGTTTCTTATGCTTCGGAGGACCAAGTCCTTCTTCCTATGGTTGAAGGTGGGTCATGCAGTCCCGAAGGAAAACGTAGTAAAAGGCTCGACCTCGTTGTCGCTGGAAAAATAAACTACAATGATCAAAAAATTGCTTTAAAAAATTTCATATCGGCTTGGTTGCTGCTTGCTGCTAGTGTAGCTTTTTGTGGACAAACAATTACATGTTAAATAAATTTCATTACGTTTTTATTCTACAAAACCGTGAAAAGCAAACCCTCGAACCACGTGTTTGCTCATGAGAGAACAGTTTGTATGTCGCTTTTAATTAGATTTTCTCGCTCATTACCGTGAAAAGTGGAGCAGTATGTGGAATAAAGTTGAGCCTCTGGGCACTCGCCTGTTTCCACCATTTCACGAGCACATGCGCTGACAATGCACTGACACAAATTTGCGCGAGCATTTAATTATCACTTTGTGCTTGTTAACATACTTGTGATGCACAATGTCGTTGTAGGTATTTCACTGTTTTTAATTAAACTAAAAAAGTTTCTAATGGATGTTTCTAAACTGCGCCTCTTTTGCGTTCGAGAGCTATAATACAATTAAAAATTGAGTAGATAACCACAAAAACTCTCTGTGTTACTATTAATCTGTTGTGTTGCTTAATCTGTTTTCAATTTTGTCTCATGAATGTTTGTTTGAAAACAATTTTATATGACAGAAAAACAAAAATACTTCATCGGTAATTCGAAACCAAAAACGACTGAACAATTATTCTAACTCATTTTACAGCTGACGTTTTTCAGGTTTGTGGGAAATATTCCACTACATTTGAATTACTAAATGAGAAAGTTCTGGGCAAAAGAAAAACAAGTAAAAAACCCCTTTTGACTATTGCGTCGCATCGATGCAACATCAGCAATTGTTGCCACGATGGAACTCGATCCAACTCGGAAAAAACGGTTCCTTTTTCATGCTGCTTCAAGTTGTCGATGGGAAGATCATCGACGGAGATGAATAAATGGATGACATGACAGTTTGAAGTACTTTTACGCTGGCTAATTCATGCGCATATCTCTTCCATGTGAAGTCGTGGTATGAATTGATGATTTCGTGTGCCATCAGCTTCGTCTGTCGGTCCGATCCGATGTCCAACGTTCCGCGAAGAAAAAAGAAACGTGAGTAGCGATTGATGGTAAAAATTACTTATCCTAGCCGCTGGCGGAGACAACGGGAAACACGGGTGAATGTGTGTGAGTGGATGACTCCATCGAGAAACGAGAGCTGCGAGACTCGAGTAGGTAGCTCTTATAGACTGTATTCCATTGAAACATCGACACTGGCTGAAGGTTAGTCAAATAGAAACGTTCTCATACGAGGCCAGCAACACAACCCTACGGGATGTTTAGGTCGTTCAAAAGGAACCTCTCGATAAGTTACACACACAACCCACCCATTCGTCCATGAAATACAGGACACTCTCTAACCGCCCATCGGGGCGAGTGCTTTAGGCGAACTGACCGAAATTCATTAATCACTGTGCCGCAAATAATTAAGCAATAGACCACATCGCACCGGACCTGTTGGAGCCAAAGGGCTACAATGAGAGAAACATAGAGAAAAAGCGGACATTGATTACTTCGGCTCGAGCTGGAGATGTCCTACTTTTCGGATTTGCACTAGCACAAGTATCACCATCATCGTCACCATCATCAGCATAATTGATGATGATGATGTTGCGGGTGATGATCATTGTCCCGATAAGGTTGCACTGGTCTGGAGCTGGGAGTATTTTTTAATTAAGAATCTGGAACGGCACACTCCGGAACTGTGGTTTTGTGGGTTAATTAGATTAAAGCCTTTATCATGCTTATTACGACGGACGGTGCGGGGTTTGGGGTTGGAAGCAAGAGCTGACCCACTGTCGGTGGGACATCTTAAGGACGTCACGCTTTGGGAAAGCAACACCCGGGTCGAATCCGTTCCCGTTTCGTTGCGATGCTAATTAAATAAAACCCCGCCTGGAAGTACGATAGTCCTTTATCCGGAGCGTCTCGGGAATGTCCCGGGAATGGAGTTGGAAAATGTGTTTCCTTATCCGTTGTCGGGTGGGGGTGGCCATTTCTCAACCTTCACGGGCGGGTGCTGTTATCCTTTAATGTCCCCGGGTCTCCATCTCCAGCTGGGTGGAAAATATCACTCAAAACATAAACCAAAACCCGCCCTCCACTTCAGAGAGCTAAATATTTGAAAAGAAAATGACGAAAGATGCCCCGCTCGGTCAAACAACGGGACGCGTGTCCAAATCACATTTTTCCCGTGGCCTGATATTTACCCGCGTGGCAGATGGCAACTGAAACGGCAGTCGAGAAGAGATAATTCCTTCCGCGGTGATGATTGTGTCCTTTTTCGAGCAATGAAAAGCACCATTCTTCCGCCACGGTCAGATGCACTTCCGTCTAGCGCTGGCGAATGACAAACTGGCATGCAACGCTGGTCACACCTTGCGGCAGATGGAAGATTGTGCATTCCCATTAGAAGCGCCCGCCAAAGACGTCCGGGGACGGAATAAAGCACTACACAACCAGAAACCCGACCTGCGCCTTCTTGACGAGCGGACCATAAAGCGCTAAAGTGCAGTATAAAACGAAATTGCACCGCAATCGTGTTTATCGGGTGTGAAATAGGAAAAGTGACGGAATCGTCACTTTCCACCGACGTGACATTAGGGTAGGTCCTGCTGGTTTCTAGCCGGATGTGTTGGTGGTGGAAAAACGAATCAAATGCCGGTTGGTCACTGTTATTTGCAGCCGGGGAACCATTTCCGTACCTTCTTTTCTTTCCGCCCCAAGGAAGCTAGCGAAGGTGTGAGGTTGGGGAAAGTGCAAGGAAATTGGAAAAATGGGAACGGATCCCAGAAGATCCATCAGAACTTGTGCAGCACAATTCGGAATCAGTGGAGCTGCAGTCCAGCTTTCATTTATTTTTTTTATTTTTGTTTGACTTTCATTTTTGAGTCCCAGGTGAAGTGCTCCAGATTTGTCGAGTGAAAAAAGCTTTGCTTGGCGTGTCTCGAGTTGTGTTCAAGCAATACGGGGTAGGTCACCTTAATTTATCGATTAAATTATGTTTTTTCCTTTTTTCTCCTATTCATTTGTTCTTTTTACTTTTTAGTACATTTGAACACTAACGAAAACAGTTTGGTTTTCACTTGAAAGTCCAAAAATCTTTGGGTTTATATTCATTGGTATCATCTGCTGTACTTCTTACATACTTGATAGAAAATTTTTTTCCAATGTGCACAAAAGTTAGTTTTTTCAGTTTATAACATGATAATGTAGATAATGTCATCGGTAGAATAAAACGAGCCTAGCGATTATAACAGAATGTTTTTGAACCTTAGTATCTTTTTAAAAGAATCGTACATTTTATTGAAGACGTGTTTAATCACACTCTTTATTTCAACCTCGTTTTCTCCGTCAATATTTAAAATTAAAACTAAACTAGTGAGACATATGGCATGATGTTAAAGTTTTATTTAGTAGTAGGAAAGAATCGTACTAATTGTGAAACATTCTCCAGATTTAATAATTTGGATTTCCTAAAACTCAACAACGCTTTTTGCGCTGAATATAATGTTAAAAAAATTTGGAAACTTAAAATTGATAATTTCGTTACAATTCCCACCGCTTTTTAAAGTATTGAAAAAGATTATCCCTTTGCACAACTTGTATCATCAGTATGATGGCAGCATAAAACATCTGCAAACTCCAATCAAAGTCATAATACGTCGCATCGTATCGGTTTATTCCCGGTAGGGCAAGAAGTTCTCCGTTGCTTTTTCACTTTGTCGGTTTTATGTTGATGGATGCTCATCACTTTTCCCTTCTAGAATGGAACCCACACCAGTTGATGGATAGTTCGATTCCGGATCCGTTCTGGTCTAAAAGAAAACTAGATTGATGGTGAACGCGATTGTGAATTACCGTTTTTGTGTTTCGGTTTGTGTCGTTAGAGTTCGAGAAGGTGATGTATTTTATTTCCCTATAGTTTTTCCTCAACCTCATCTCCCGTTTGTTGCTTTCCTGATGGAAAATGAAGCAAAATGGACTAAAGTGATGGGGGAAAACCTTCCCAAAATGACAAAAAACTTCGATCAGTGCTAATCAACATAATTTATCTTACGGCATTTACAGCTCGGTGACTCTTCAGCGTCAAAGAGTTACTCTCGAGCGCACAAGAAGAAAAACAACCGAAAGGGAAAGAGTGAAAACACAGGAACAAGAACGATCCGAAATCTTCTCCCAAGTTATGGCTCTTCCGTCTAGACGGAACAAATGTTTCGACTATTGTACCTTCCGTCTCCCTCCACTCCCGACACTCATTTTCCCGGGGAAGCGGTTGACAAAGAAACATTACAACTGGATGCTTGGGGAAGGGTCGGAGCAAGGAACGGAGGTACATTGTTAGCGAAGCGCACGGTAAAGTTCTCTGCCGACTACCGACCGCCGTTTGGAGGGCATTAATTTATGTTCCCACCATTATTATGAACCTCTCAACAAATCGAATCAAATACGTTATCCCGCTCCTTACGGTGGCTCACCTGGGGCCTCCTCCGGCCCGGGTGGGTGCTTTTGTCGTACAAAGAAAAACTCCCCTTTCCCGAGAGCTCGACGGAAAGAAAGAACACTTCTTGGATTGCAATCGAACGGGCTTAACGGACCGGCACGCAATGGCGTTCGGGAATCGATCGGTTGTAGAGCTAAGTATCAATTTTCGGGCGTTGGAATATGGTTCCCCCTTTCGACGATTCCAAACAAAGGCGCAGAACGAGTTTTGAAGAAAGGTGAAGTGAAATTATTGCTGCCGAAATGGGCCGCAGAGTCAAGAGGCAGCCTCGAATGCACGTCAAGAAGTAGCTGACTGTGAGCGTCTTTGTGGTTTTCGAAAACAATTGCATGCCGCCAGCCTGGTTTGAGGAGGATGAAGGTGATGGGAAGTTTGGAGAACAGCTCCTTTCCTCGTCGTGAACGTGATTCAATCAAGGACGTCTCGGGTTGTCACGGTTCATAGTTCATGTGCTCGAACGTGCCAAGAAAAGCGCTCCCGGGTGGAGAGGCGACATAAGGAACGGGTAGAGAAGGACAGCTTGGGGGCAAAGCAGGCATCCAAGTGTGCCGGATGCAGGCAGGCTGCTATCGTCAGTCGTCCGGGTGATACAACTCTATCAAAAACATATCCTCCACGGAACGGGTTGATATTTTCGCACGCTCGTTCGTTCCGATTTGCTTTAAGCGCTCCGAATCCTTTTAGTCATGCACGAGATGTCATCGGCCTCGGGGGAGGGAAGCAGGAGAAGCGTTCCCACCCTGTGGGCACGCACGAGATTCGCTTGTTGTTGTCGTCCGTCGTGCCCTTTCCGTCTTCTTGTTTCTTCAACAGAGGATAGGATATAGATTGTATCCTTCCCAGACGGGAAATGGGAGGGGTTGGTGGTAGTAGAGAGTGGAAATGTGGAAAGAGGAAAAAGAATAATGTGAAATAAATTGAGTTTGATGGTAAAGCATTGTGAAGCTTATTTCGAATGCTCACCTTAAGAAACACATGATCTATTCAATACAAAAAACCTTCACAAGAGATTTTGTTGCAGATGTTCGAGGATTAAAAAATAATCTATTATTATCATAATTCCTTTGTTTACAATTCACGTCGTCATCCTCAAAGTATTGTTTATTTTTGAGTTGTTATAAGTTTGCGTTTATAATTTTTGGTATCAGAATACTTGCTGTATTCTGTTTTCTTTAAACAATTTAAAAGTGTTTAAAAGACAAAAGCAAGTGCATTTAAACTAATCAAGTAATTCATTTCTAATCCTTTTAATTAATTTTGGCGTCACGAACGTTGGCGTATTGTTAATTGCTTGTTCTACAGTGAGAAAATTAAACATTTTAAACACTAAAGACTCATGAACAAGCTGGGAAGATTCATCGGTAGAAAATCACGTTTATGCTACACCCTTTGCCTTCATAATATGACACGCAGCAGCAGCAGGTGCCATCAATAATAGGCCTTTTTCTTCCTTCAGTAAGCTGCTTACGAGGGCCACGTGCCGGTAAATTGAGAAAAGTCGATCGGAAGCTGGCATGCACGGTAATGAATTTACAATTGAACGGATTATTCCGGTTTGATAGGCAGTGTTTTGCAAGAAGATGCATCATTCGTTAAAGAAATTGCTGTACAAGCAGTTTGTTAGAAGTTCTCTAGGAAAACGAAGGGACGTTTAGTTCCGGTAACATTGTCTTATTTGCGATTCAAAAGGAATGAAGTTGAACCTTAAATTTAATGAAAAATGTGTGGATCGTCAGGTTCATTCCTTTATTTTGTAAGCGGAAACAAAACCGTGGATAATTTTCGTTTGTTACTTTTCCTCTTTTCGATCACGAGGCACTGGTAATTAAAAAAAAAGGAACATAGTTTAAAACGGACCAGCGTCTCCATTACATTTGGCAACAAACAGTGCGATGGATGCAGTGACAAACATTAATCCAACACGTGACTGCGGCAAACGATGGTCGATTTTCATTGCACCTCATTCGATTGGAATTGTTGGAATCAGAGCGCCATGTTGCAGCATCGAACGCCGCAGCAATCGAACGTTCCTTCGAGTGTAGTGGGAGTTATTTTTAATTAAATAAATTCCATGCATTACTTGGGCGGTGGTCGTTGTCCGCAAATGCCAAAGGAGCTATTTTTGGAAGACATAAATAAGATAACCCCAGTTCCGTTGGCCGTGGGTGCTTCAAACCAGGATGGCTCGGGGCGTGACAAATGTGCTTTGCAACCCAATCAACAAACGGAAGTGAACAACTTGTGGAACGATACCTAAATGTTTATGCTTTGAGAAATAAAAGTCGTTTTTCGTCAATTGCATGTTGCATTTATCAAGCTCATATTTTATAGGACCAAATATTGTACAGTTTTACTTCTCAGGCAATCACAAAATATGTTTACTAACACTTTTAATCTTCAAGTGCAACATGCAACACGAAATTTATGCTTGTTGGTTGATTGGATCGGGTGAATGCTTTTAAATAAACAACCAACCTCTGAGACGAGGTAGACGAAAGAAAAAGGGAAAGCTAATTGAATCCAGCCGGTTAAAGAAGCGGCCATTTTATCGAACGGATTAGAGGCGAAGAATGCGCAAACAGTTCCATGAACCAAAATGGCACGCTTTGCACTTTTTTGTACCCCTTTTTCCCCCTGCCCCAGTGGAGACCGGTTGAAAACACTGGAAAAGCTTCATCTTTAAACTGAAAGAAAATGAAAAGAAAAGCAAGTCCCGATTGGATCATATTTTGTTCCCCTTGTTGGCACATGGTTTAGTCTTTTTGTGCTTTCGTTCGTCCGAACGGAAGTCCGAGTCTGGTATTGGTCGGATGTCCGGACCGGACCATTCAAAGACACGTCGTACGGATAAATAAATGTGTCCCCTTTGCAGTACTTTCCTTTGCGGGTGGGGGTTCTTCTACGAGGGTAGGAAAAGCTCGTCGATTATAGTTTCAATTCATAGAGCCGAGAATGCGACCACAAAAGACGCCAAAGCCAACGGCCAACGGGTGATGCTGATGACGATGGTTATGATTATTATGACACAAGCTGCGTGGGTACCCTGGAAGTCTCGGCACCGGAACGATCGGTGTACAATCGAAATGGTCGATATAGTTTGGCTCGGAACGTCGGAAGGAGCAGAAATGGATGCGGAAAAAAGTTCCATGAAATTATGTTATGGTTTTGCCTACGATCAACAACTCCACGTTCGCGGACAAATTCCGGGCAAAAGTCAAGCGCAACGTCCACGTCCGTGTTCAACCTCCAGCACGTGCAAGTTCACGGACTGGGTTTTCGGCCAACTTGACTGTCGCGAATGTGCGGGACTCAACAAAAAACCTAAAAGTTGAACGGTTTCGTACCATTCTGTCTGAAGTTGGATGGCCAGCGATTTGTGTGTCGCTTTTCGGTGCGACTCTGTCCGGACTCCGGAGGATTAACCCGGATCAGACTGGCGCATTTTCACCCATTCCGCTTCCCCCTGTGTCACCGGATCTCCATCTCCGGTTTACGATGTTTAGCAAACTAATGGCAGCGCGACGAATCGAACGTGAGATGCATAAAATGTAGCCTCGTCGGTAACGGCAGACGGCCGGGGCACAACACCATGTGCAGTTAATCGATTGTGGAGTTCTGATTTGTCCACCCTTTTGCCTCGTTCTCTTTCCTTTCTTTTCTTTCGCCCTTCTTTGGCATGTCGTTGTTGACGCTGCATATGTGAGCTGCCGATCTTTGCCATTTTCGACATCAAAACAATCATAGTCGTTGGTTCCGGGCGTGAGTTTATGGGGGAAAAGAAAAAGAATCAAAACATGTTTTCCTAACCGTAGCTTTTACGCGTGTGGCTTTCTTCTTTTGTCCAAGTGGAGAGTTTCACCGTTAGATGTTCCAGGTAAGCTTTTCTGCTTTGTGCAACAGTAATGACTTTTTCCCGTAGAGTGACATAATTCCGTGATCCAAATAGCTCGATGTCTCTTCTGCACAAATGCTGTTGAAAGATAAGTATCACAAATAAAAAATACAGGCACACTTTTGTGGAAAACAGGGAAACAGGAAGGCATTTCCACGCATAGAACGACGGAATAGAATGAATCCAGTGGATTAGAATAAACGTTGCACGTACGGAAGCTTGGACAATTTTCCATGGAAGTTAAAAATTAGCAAATACCCCAATGTTATATAGCTAACTTGCTTGGCTTGATCCCAAAACTAGAAAGTCGTCCGAAGGGAAATTAGCTTTATGCACCGTGCAGTTTGCATTTTGCATGGTGCAGAAAACTTGTTTTGTGAAGTGGACACTTTGTCCGCAGGGTCCGGATCAGTTCATCAACTAATAAGGTTTAGTTTTGAGATAATTTTAGAACGTGACAGATTAAAAGGGAAATGAAAATAGCTCAATTCTACCCAAACATACACCTTTTGTCCCCTTTCTCCAGAATGGCCCAGAACGCCGCTCTTTTTAGCAGCAGTCACTTTTAAGAGCATTTTGTGAGCGCGTTTGTTCAAAGAAGGGAATGTTTCATCTCGTGGTTTGAATTTTCCGTTACGTAGAAATATTTTCGAATACTTTTCAGTTAGCTAGATAGTTTTTTCAAATGCCATGGGAAATTCTTTCTAATGGTTCTTTTCCTTATAGCGTCCAGACGGCTTACATCAGAGCCGTGAAACTTTTAAAGTAGCTAGATCTACTCGAGATCTTTCGATTGGTATGAACTTATACAGCCCGAGATATAACTTTTACAAGGTACATTACCATGTTGCCGGCATGGGTTTGCCCCATTTTTTGTCCCATCTTTTCCTTATCGTCCAGACGAAATGCAATTAATATCAGTTCAATTAAACGAGAATTAAAGAGATTTTACATTTTAGTTAGAAGTCTACAAACACGATTAGCAGTTTGCTTATCATTACAACATTTCACGTAGAATTGAAGATAGACAAAGCAACGAATAAAAACATTATGATCTTTGAGCAATTTTTTCAATGGTATTACCCCAACTATTTGTTAGGATTCTGTTGGAATTTAGTGTCAACGAGAGGAAAGTAAACTTTATCACCAAGATTTCCTTCCAAACCCGGTGCGCTCGACCGAGCGACAATGTTACACAAATATTTCACACAATTGACTTCCGAACCGAAGGAAAACGAACCCCCACGAGTGCATTGTGTTTTTGTACGAGTGCGAGATGTTTTCCCTCGAATGTCATGCAAATTTGCACTCGCTCGTGGTGTTGGTTTGGCTTGGCGGTGCATGGATGAACTTCATCGCTCATCGTCGAGTTGGGCGCACATTTTACTTCCCAGCTCAAGCCATAAACGAACACACAGACGGACAAACACGCAGAAGGTATCATAAAGCGTCATAAAATTTCAATTTTTCACACAACTATTCACCACCCGTTTATCGCTCTCGGGGCTCGGGAAAACAACGGTGGCAATAATTATGAGCCCCCCGAGGGATGGAAGCGAGCCAACGCACAGCAGATCCTTGGCTTCACGTACATGCTGGATTTATGGAAATTTATGGTCGTATGAATTTCATTTCATTACCACCACTCTAACTGAACGGGAAGAGACAGAGAGAAATGGTGTGGAGGGGAAAATATCGCCTTGAAAATGAATCATCGTCACATCAACGGAACGTCAACAACTGAACCGTCAGCATTTGAACAACGATTCGAAGAAAAAGGACAGCAAAAATAAAGTTCACACGCCGTGGGACAATTATGACAAACTATTCACGACTCACTTCACAGTTGCACCACAACGATTTGCAGATAGAATGCGGAGGTCGCTTATTTGTATCAAAATGGATTTAAAAAGTGATTAGAATAGGTTGAATGAATTGTTCTTCGCTTTGGGTTACTCATTTATATTATTTTTAAATGAACAGTACAATATAATTTTATCTAATTAAGCTAGTACAAAGTACAGAATTTTACAGAAAATCTTAAACAATCATGTATTACGCAAATTGCATGTCTCTTCTATAGATTCGAAATGCATTATAAATCAAATTAAATTTGCAGATGGAAAATTTGAACTAACTTTAAGTCGTTGCCTTCTTTACAAAAGGTCTCTCCTTTTGTTCTCCACCAACGAAGAAGTGACAAATACTATCCATCCCTTTTCGGATTTGTTTAATTGAGATTTCCTTCTGCTGCTTTCCCACATTTTCTAATTCCCCAACGGGAACATCCGTGTGGGTTTAAAATGTCGTCCAACCGAAAACAAAGAAGGAACCCTTAAATAAAATTTACGAAAGCCCATCCAGTGGTTCCGGTTGAATGAATTCGAAGCTCCAAAACTAAAGCAGACTGCTCTGTCCGTTTGCTCAGTGTATACTCCTCCCTCCCAATCCCGAACATCTCCTCTTGCGTTCGGCATTGACTTCTGTCAACGTCGCTTTTGGTGTCTTTTTGCGAGGATTACTCGCACTGGGAAAAGCTTGGTCAGTTCTGTTTTCCTCAGAGGAGTAGGGTTGGTTTCCCTCGAACCGAAACTCAAAACCAGCGAACGAAAAGGCGGACCATCGTGTTCGAGTCATTAGACTGTACGATCTTTTTCTAACCGTTTTGTTGCGCTCGACGTCGGTCAATGTTTATGCACTTGGGACGAATTGCTGTCGTACGATTGCTTCAATGACCAGCTGATTGTGTGAGATTAGGCCAAAAACTCCTTCGAGTGGTTGGTTTTGATTCATTTAATGTTTGAAGATGTCATTGTCATTGCCATTGGCATAAGAAAAAGCTACCAAATGGTTCATGTTATCTGTTTTCATAAATATGGTCATAAAAATGATTTTTAGTGCATTTATGTTTTAATATTCATTTCTCATAATAATTTAAAATTTTTATCTCAAATTACGACATTTTTGTTTGACGAAACGAATAAAATATAGTAAATGATGTTTAAAAAAAAAATAACAGTATGTAAGCTTCTTTGAAACGACTTTGCATCAAAAAGTTGATCTACTTCAACCCCTTATTTTCAAATGGCTTTTCGCAACGAATATTATTCCAAAAGCAAGGAACTATTGTCGAACAGTTTTGATACATCAATCTTTTTACTTTTTAATGCTGATGCATAGCAAATGAAAGATCAACAGTCATAAATCCAATCATTTTAAATCATGCAATTCTAATCCGGTAAATTAAATCTTCTTGCATTTTGCTCAGAAATGTGATGCCACTTGCTGAGCGATCAAAATAAATGAATTCAAAGCCAAAACAACATTGATAGGGAATGTGCTTCTCTGGAAGGCCTCACGGTTGTAATAATAAATGGAGCCGATGATTTTCCTCCCCTTAGGAATTTGATTTCAACATTCGGGATACTAATATGATGCAATCCATTTCCCTCCAAACTGGTTGCCGGGATCGACAAAAGTGTTCAAAGACCAAATCCGGGTGCTTGTGGTGCTGATAAGGCTTATGTAAAACCATTCCGCATGAAATATGACACTGCTTGATGGCTGGCTGCCTGGTTTGGGTGCTTGTATAGGCACATTGTCCACTCAATTTCCGCCACAAAGAACGGAACCGGGTTGAGCCTGCACTGATTCCCTGCGCTTGTCGGCAACGGCAACGTTTCTCATGCAATCAAAATGGCCCTTTCATCGCTCAAGTGCGCCAATCCCGGCACGATGGCAAGGATGTGCACCATTTGCGCCCGGCAATAGGTGAGTAATTTGTAAAGCATCCTGCTCGAAATGTCCCTGGATGTAGCCTGGCCTGGAGGCTGCCGGTCACAGGACGCTCACCCCGATGTAATAGAAATTTATACCTTCCCGGCAATTTATCCAGCCATCCGTCCGGAAAGCGGCCCAAGCGGGATGCGTTTGCCCATGTTCGGAACTTCTTGGATTACCGGCCTGAAATGGCCCATAGGTGCATCGGTGGCCAATGTTCGATAAGCGGCTCGAACTTTCCACTTCTGGTGACAGAGAGCAACAAGAAACCTCTGCAATGGACTCGTCCAGGCAGGGTTGGACAAATAAATGAGGGAAACCTAGAGTCACCCGTTCGGCTCAACATGTAGCTCTTTCCTGTCGATCAGGTTGCGATTATGTCCTCGACTTTAGCGTAAATAAACCCGGTTCAATATCGCACCGGCTACCGGAAGCCGTCGCTGTACGGTGACCGGACTCGACCAGAGCGATTGGTGGTCATTGTTTGGTCGGAAGCGTTGTTTCCGCCTCCTGGAACCATGTAAGAACGTTGGTCCACAAAAAACTAAGGGAAAGCAAATTTGTTCTTGGATCTCCCACAGGAAGGATCAGAACTACAACATGACATAAGACAAGTTCTCGGTATCGAAGCGGAAAATCATATTTATGCCGTACCAATCAACAGAGGATTTTCATTACCGGGAAACAATGTAGAAATGTTTGAGCAAAGGTTAGCTCACCAAGCCGGTAGCATGTTTTATTCTCTTCCGTTACATTATTTGTATTGCTGATAGGATGAACGATTATGGAGACACGTGCGATAAGTGGAAATTTATTGCGATGAAAGGGAAGCTGTAAAAGCGGTTAGTGGGATTTTGTGGTGTTTTTTAATGATGGGATTTTGTACCTAAACCTACTGGGAATAGCTGAAGGATCATACATGGAGGTGATAATAAAAATGGCATCCTTATTGAGTTTCGTTCTTTTACAATCGGATGCATGACGGTTATTTGTTTAACTAATCCATAGAAGAGAGGATTAAAACGATTACAGCATACTTTTAGAATAATTCCTCTTCTGGTAAAGGTGGTAAATAGAGGGTGCAAACTTTTAATTACGTATAAAAGAATATCATTGTAGTAACACTTTTTCGTTCGGTTAAATAATTCTCCGGCACGTGGAAGAAATAAAAAATGAAAATACAGTATGAACTTGTTACTGATTCCCCCCCTGAATCGATGGTGCTTGAATCAACTGATTGTTGTTAGTTGATAAACAACTTAATCCGACACAAGGACATGGAACTCTCTCCGAGCAGAACGAAACGTGGTAAGCTAATTAGCATTTTATTATTCCGCTCGAGTGTTCAATACTTCGAAAAGAGTTTTTCCTTGTCAGGGCCGGGAGGGATAAGCAAGAAAGTGTTCTCGATAATTACGGATGCGCGCTTCGAATAGTGTCGGAAAAGTGGAACCCGTGCTGGTATTGATTTTTCAATTGCAATTAGATCACTTCAGTTGGCACAGATTTTTAAATTCACTTCTAAATGAAAGTTACACAAGCTTTCAGCTTTTATTACAGCTTTTAAATGGGATTTTGGTTTGTTATTTTGAGGTCTTTATTTGAGTTGATGACAATGTGAATTTTCTTCACAATTTTTAGAAAGTTTCTTTAAAATTGGATAAATAATCCATGGACATGTGTTACTCAGAGAAATGTTTAATAATGGGATCCAAAATTGTCAAGAATATTATTTTGCTATTTTTTGTGCAATATTTGAATTTTCCTCATGCTTTAAAATTTGGTTGGAAATTAAATGTGACATGTAACAACTATCAAATACTCTTATCTTATCCTCTAATCAATTTCTCATGAAACTCTTCTGGAGAAAATTAAAATTAAATTCCCTCACTAATCCAGAGCGAAAGTAACTGGATCATACAAGCACCCTGCACCGTTTGGTGCGACATCGTTCGGTAACGTACCTCTACTGGCTTGGTTCGTTAACTGGGACAAGCATAGTCGTAATCTAATTTCATTTCCAGCTCGTTCGAAACAGTTGGAATCGGTCCTTGACTGTCCTTCGGTTCTCGATTCACGATCTAGAAAGAAGGATTTGACTGTGTATCGCTCGTAATCGAGATGCGATCCCGAACGTATCGCTGCGGAGCGACGATTTCCATTGGAAAATTATTCACTCATATATAATGGGACATCCGTTCGGTTTCGATTTCACACATCCCGAAACGCGAACGTGGCTGCCATGATTAGGGATGATAAAAAAGGGTACCGGTAGAAGTGACAATAGAATTGAACTCTTGAATTGAATTTCGTTTCCCTTTTCTGCTTCCTCCTTCATCTCCCCCTAGCGGGTGAGAACTTTCTTGTTTTTACAATGTTTCAACCCCGGATTGGATAAGAATTGTATTGGAACCGTTGGGATTCGGAAGGATATTAGCGATGGCATACACCGGCCCACGTGTCTCCCTGCTTCACGGAGAAAAAGGGGTTTTGTACTGAATTTAATCCCGCTTCGTCGAAGGACGACCCCCCATTCGGTTCAAATTACGACGTCAAACCAGCAGCTACGCTTGCCGACCCTCGTTTCGTCACGCTCGATGGGCGCAAGATGGAGAAGAAGACGTCATTTCCACGAACTCAAAGGGAACGGGGGCCATCTTGAAAATGTCATATTTTGTGTATGTGCTCAAACCGAGAGTCTCGGGCTTGGCTGATTTTCCAAAAAGGCTCCATTTGTGTGCGTCATCCGAGTGGCGAAGGATTGGCTTTCATCGGCCGTGGTTGTGGAGGTAGCCCGTATCCGGTGTCCTGTCGTCGGCATCGAGCAGAACAATCTGAACGACGTGACATGCCAAAGCCGGGCCCTAGAGTGGGTGTGGGTTCATGCCCCGACCCGGAGGAGGCCAGTCTACGATAATCTTAATAATTTTACCACCCCATTCGGTGTGGTCGGGAGGAAAACTCTCTATAGAAAATATTGAGTGGCCGGTGTGTAGTTAACAATGGGCTTAGGAGTTCGAATGAGTAGGTGTGTGCGTGGAGGGCGGTGGGTAGACGTTGAGTGAATGAAAATACAAAACCAGAAGCTAGTTTTTCCATTGAAATTAACACATTGCTGCGTTCGCAACTCGATTGCAGAGCGTGTCGCTGGAAAGGCAGTCGGCAGATTTGCACAGACTTCGGTTCAAATTAGCTGCAAATATAGAAGCGTTCTTAACCAGACGAGTCCGGTGCGAGCGAGACACACGACTATTGTGCCAATCCGGGTCGAGCAGTTCTCACAATGAATGGAAAAGTTAAGCAGCTTTTCCACGAGAAGATGCTCGGTTTCCCGAGGACGGTCGAATGATTTTGACAGTGCTTGTTTTAATGGCGCCAGGGTGATGACGAGAGTGCCGTCCGTTCCCGAAATGGAGGCGCCAGGTGGCCCATTGGCGGCGATGGAGACGCCCGGTGGTTCATCTGTTCCGATGGAGGCGCCTGGTGTTTGGTGAAGGGTTCGTACGGGCGGTCGAAGTGTGCCGTTGTTAATTGACAAACTTTCCGTTTCCTGCAGTGTTTCCCGGATGGTGGCGGCCGGGAGTGGGTGGGGTTATGTTTTATAACAAGCACAAAGCCCCATTACGTGGGTAGCCGGACATATTGAGTGTGTTCGGCCAAGTAAGGACGCCATTTTGATGCCAGCTGCTGGTTGACCTAAAAAGGGCATCGGTATGTAAAAAGTTTGCATCAAATCACAGCTTAGGTTAGGATATTTTACACGTTATGCCCTGCTCACAAAGATTTGCGGGTAGTTTAACGAATCGAATGAATTGAATTTATCGATAAAATAAACTATAAGTTAAGGCTGTGATAAATAAATCAATAAAAAAGAAAGAGAAAATATGCATCGTTACTTTCTGCCATTTGTAAAAATCTTTATCATTCTTCCTTTTTTCGTGGTTTAAAATTCCTTTATTTTAAAAGGCATTTTCCGTTGAAAGAAAAGCAAAACTTTAAACCGCGCATTGAATACTCAAATCTATTCCACCCACGTCATAAATCGGGAAATGAATCTAGCACAACGTAACCGTTTCAGAACCAAACTGGGATTTGGATTCTTCCCTCGACATTGCTTATACAGTCGACTCTCGCTAATTCAAACTTTCGATAATTCGAAACTCTCGATAATTCGATGTATATCAGTAGTCCCTTGAAAAACTCTCGCTATTTCGAATAAAACCAATACGATTTGGTACACTCGGTAATTCGAAGTAAAATTCGAAGCTGGGTTGCTTTTTTCACGCGGTAATTCGAAGCTCTACCCACACAACTCGCAACAATTCGAAGTGCTGAGCAAGTCGAAACGCGATAGAACGTGTCACATCCTACTCCCATTAATGGTGAAAGAAGCGGAAAGTTCACTAAAAAAGATACGAGACTTCTGCCTCCAGCCAGGTGTCAACAATGACGTTGTTTTTCAAACGATATTTTACTATTGAAAATGTAATAGACGAAGTGAAACTCTGCTTTGAAAGTGAAAGTGCTTTGAAACAAAAAAAAATACAGATTATTTTGTTTAAAAAAAGTATAATCGAAATTGTTGTCACTTTTAATATAAATAACAATTTATTTGTGTCCATATTTGTCTAAAATATAGAACTATGTGCATAAGACGTCAATTTTATGTCCTACCACTCTTGATATTTCGAACTCTCGATAAATCGAACTTTTTTTTGGGTCCCTCCAACTTCGAATTATCGAGAGTCGACTGTATGTCGTATAACGTAAAAAGGTAGCAAAAATCTGTTTCTTCCATCCGCAAACCACATTCCGTCGGTGGTTCGATATTCACCATTTTACGGTGTGTCGCTTTATCGGTCGAATCCGAAGAAAATACCCTTAACAGATTTCCACCGAGCTTTGCGTAGCGATAAACATTCTGTACCAGAAGCGGAATGCTGGAACGGGCGATCGTTGGTAGCACAAAGGAAAAACAGGCTGCCGGGAGTGTCTTCGGATACTTTTCCTTTAAGCAATGAATGTTTCTTCCGTTCCGGTACCGTTTGTATCGTCAGGGAAAAATACGAAAAAAGGAAAGGGCATGAAATTTATGTTTCTTTATTTAAATATTTCCTCAAAAACCGTGCGATCACAGGGAAAACAAGGAATGTGAAAAGGTTCGAAAAAAAGAAGCAGAAGGACTAAAATGAAACGAAACGATAAACTGGCTGTGCATTCGTGGTTTTGGGATAAAATGGAACACATCGTTGCCCAGCGGTCGTTTGTCGTCCATCGGTTTCGCTCGTCCGTCCATTGCGGGTTGTTGTTCCCCATCGGGAGAGCTTTCCGTAGAAGCGTGAAAAAACCTTCCGACGGAATGACTGCAACAAGCTGATATCTATGATGTGTTAAGCGCAAACGGGTGATAGCACAAAACTTATGCAAGTCCCAACGTTGCAAACGGGAATGGGAAGGGACGTTTGCCGTTACACTACAAAACACAACGACGTGTGTGCAAAAACAGATGGTGTAGCGCTCGGACAACACGACACTTTGCATCCCATTCGGTTTCGCAGCGATGGCATCATAAATTGCTCGGTAATTTGTTCCGTAGTATTTGCACCGAGAACGGAAAAGCACCTCGCAGGGAAAGGAGAACAGCGGTACGTATGGCGGTGAAGGTGAAGAGGATAATCAACCGTTTTGTTGGCATCATTGTTTCGCTAGTCCCTTGTTTACGGTTCACGACGCGCACGGATGAGATCGAGAGCAGATACAGTGTAAAATAGCGCAACATTGAGGCAAAAAAAAGTGGGAAATTGTTTTTACAGCAACGGGGGAAAACGATAGCATGAGAAACAAAATACAAAATACAAAGCGACACACACCAACTTGTGGTCCATCACATTTTTGAGCAAATTTACAAGACATGCTTGTTTCGGACAGTCGGTTGATACTCTCTGCATCGTGTGTTAACATACATACATACATGTGTTTTATGAGCGGTTTTTGTTTGCTTCAACATTTCCACCGAAGAGTTACGGGAAAACAGTGATTTTTCCGAACGAAATATTCTATCGGGAAAATTTATGTTTGAATTCTTTTGAAAATATTTGGAGAGCTAGTGAACATAGTGAATAATAAAAAATTTTATGTAAAAAGTAATTAAACAAAACATCGTTTGAACCATAAAATATTCAGAAATAAAGTTTACTCTCCACTTTCAAAAGTATCTTCGCAAAGGTTGGAAAACATTCTTGTGGCTTTCAGAAACCACAAAACACTCGCCTCACCAGATCCACCATCAAAAGCATCACTTCTTTCCGTTCTGCTGCATTTGATGCTGCTCTTTGGTGGATGAATCCGTCCAAACATTCAGTTTACTCGTCCCAAACAGACCTTCGTGTCGAAGTATGCACTCGTCCGATTATGAACATGCCCGGACCAAGGAAATCGGCAAGGAATGTGAAAATATTGGAAAGCGAAACTCGTACATTGCATCCTCCGAAAACTCGCGATGCGTAAAACGGTCCAATTCTAGGATGGCTGAGCTCGAGAAGGCCACTCCGCTGGCGAGCAATCGATTCCTTTTTTGCCCTCCTTTGCTATATCGCTTTCGGCAACGGCAGGGTTTAACGCATCAACGGACAGCTCTAGCAAACTTCATTCGTTCGTCCATCTGGTACAGTCTTTGCATCACGAGCGGGTTTGCTGTCTTGAAAGGCGCACTCGGTGGATCAAATCATCCCGCCGTTGTGCGGTTTATTCAGCGAGATGTAATGCACCTGAAATGGATATGTTCGGAGAAAAGGCGATCGAATTAGGTGCATCTGGTTGGGCAGGAAATGTGGCTCGCTGGGTTGGCATGCGTTTGCTAAAGAGAAAGAGCGAAGCGAGAGTTATTGAAAAAGGCATTTTGTGTGGAGAGTTCATGCGATAAATGAATGCTTTTTAATCCTTCAAACTTGTTTAGTAATGAGCTGATGAAGGTACTCTATGTAATATCAAATACGAAACCGCAGTGAGTGTTCCTGGAAACAAATATTATTCCAGTTTAACAAGCAAATTCAATCACAGGTCAAATAGCTCTTGGGATTTCGGGGAACTCGTTGAATATGGTTAATAAAAGTTTCAAATTAATACCGGCTCCATTAGTTAAGTTTGATTTAATTTATTTAATTTCTTACAAAACGGAAATTGTGAAGATCATAAAACTCATGCATAGCATTCGTAATTCTCAATAATTGATACAATTTTACAATAAATTCACAGGAACCGTCCTCCGTTCGTGCAGTTAATTTTGAACCTCATGAAAAGCGCGTGCCCTTCGTATGCACTTCCAGATCCGTTTCGCTTTCGCGAGATCGCGTGCGCATATCGCAAAGTGCATTAGCGTGCGGCATCCCGAATGTCGTCCTCGACCGTGAGAGCCAACCGCGGAAAAATCGGTCCCATGTCGTGAGGGCTAAGGTCACGGTGCCGACAGAGCACGGAAATCCCGAGCATGGCTGAACTTGTCTGAACTTCGCCTGGCGCTTCTTTGTTGCCGGTCCTAAAATGCTGAAGCCGGCGAAGGAGAAGTTGGTTTACAAACAAACCCGCTCTAGTACTGCGTTCACGGTGAAGGATTTTCCTCGCCCGCTTTCGAAATGGGGAAAAACCCGATCCGACCGTTCCGAAGGCGACTGCGCACGACTCCTCGTCGGGGAAACCGATGTCTCGTTTTTCGACCGTCGTTTCGCCGGATGAATGAAAGTGAAAGCGTTGTGCCGGCGGAAGGCGACGGCGTGCAAACAGGTGGCCGAGGGGTGGCGGCTCGCGTCGAGACCGGCAACAAAACGGAAAACTATACGGCCAGACCCTTACCCGTCGGTTGTCCTACGACAACATTCGATTGTCAGTGTGTGAGTGTGGCCGCCAGGTCCGCGTTCGACAAGGAGTGTATCTCGTATTCCGAAGCGCGGAACCGGATCACGTCTCCACTGGAGCAACCCGTCAGTGGAAAGTTTAGTTCGCGTTTGGACGCCGCAGTGAACGGTCGGGAAAGTTCGCTCTCCTTTTTCCGGTTCAGGACGACTGGAACAAGACCAACGTTAAAGTTCCGTCGTTAATGCACACTAAGCAAACGTACGGAGCACAAACTCCTGTAGTTTACAACTTTAAACACTGAAGAGTGTTAAGTTTTACACGCTGTTGAAACGCTTCGTTGTGAGACGACAAAAATTCCATCCGAAGTAAACTTCACCTGCATCGCGTCGGGGATTACGATCTTGTGTGCGATTTCCAAGCGGTTATGCAGTTAGTGGTTGATCCCGAATGTGTTTGCAAAACGGTTGCTAAAAGCAGAACCCAGCAGGTGCAGTTTTGAAAAATCACCGAACAAAAAGGAAACCCGTTACAAAAAAATACACACTCGATGCGAGTTTGGAAAATGAATTATGAATTAAACAACTCACCGTTTGGTGCGAGACGTGGAAGGTGTTTCCGCTTGGCATAAACAACCTGGCCGTTTACGAGTCGCCGATGGTTGGAGACCTGCCTGCGCCACGTTTGTGCGGGCGGACAACACGTTGAAACATCGGTCGGTCGAGGGGTGAAATGTTCCGGGAACCAAACCGCAACGCTATATCGGAGGCGGTGAAGTGCGTTGTCCAGTTTGTTTCGGTCCGACTGTTTGTTTATTGACTTCCTCTCCCATCCACGGACCGAGCGACGGACAGGTGCATTTTCGACAGGTTCACCAGCGAATGAAGAGACCACCGACCGGTTCCATCCCGCCGCGAGTGAGATCGACAAGCCGTCAGGTGATGCTGTGAAAGACGTTTTAATGAGATTCGGCCGGTTTTCACACCTCCTGTCCAAAGAGTGCTAAAAATAATCGCACCGTCTTTCCTTTCCGGCCACAACACAACGAAAAAGGTAAAGCCACAGGATATGACACATATGAGAATGGTGAACCGAAACACGAAAAACTTGGCCTACTGTGTGCAACGTTGAGTTCACCTTCGCAACCGTTCAGTGTAAACGTTGACACGGACAACTAGATGCTGGAGTAAATCGTCCGAGGCACGTTGCTTGTTGCTCGTTAGATCACGGAAAATAATATTCACTAGCACGAAGGAGCAGCTAGTGGCATCCCAATTCGGAGGAAAGTAACATTTTTGAATATATTACAAGACCTGAGCTGGTACAAGGAGAGGGCGTATTTCAAGTTACAGTGATACAAACACAAACGGAAAGTGGTCAACTGTGAAGGGTGCTTGGATAGGTTTGTGAAGTGCCGTAGTGCAATACGAAGCAACATTCGTAGGTCCCTCGATGGTCGGTGTTTTGCAGTGGAAATTGTGCCTGTCCACTGCAAAGAGATAGGAGTGTGGAGCTTATCAGTTGGATTAGTTAAGGTAGCAAAAAGCAGGCAGAAAAATAGCAGATAGTCCATGGAAGGTACGGTTGAGGGCTGTCCACTGCAGTCCTTAATGGAAGAGACTGCACTGTCCAGTCCGCTTGCAGAGTGAAATAAAATGAACTGACACTGCGCTCCGTTCCGAATCGTGTCGGGATACGAGCGGCCTGGCAAAGGTACCGTACCTGTGGTTGCTCCGTCCTTGCAGTGACTGTGTTTTTCTGCTCGTTTAGTGACAACCAACGGTGTTCGGCGAGGAAGAAATAAATAGAGCGTACACCAGCACGCAAAAAAAACGGGCACAACAGGAAGAGGATATGTTTTGCTGCGGAATAAATTAGATACAGCACACCACGCACCTTGAGCAATCGGGTTCCATCTCGAGTATCATCCCAGGACATCCCAGGCGACCCGGGGGAGACACAGGAAGATAAGAAGGAAATAAACACACCGACAACCGTTCCGGAAAAAAAGGAACGGTAGTTCCCTTGGCAATGGATTGGAATGGTACTGCGTTAGCGAACGGGACGGTTGATCTGCTAGTGGCCGCCGGCTCGGTGGCCCTATCCACGTTATCACCGCTTCCTGCCATCACCACGCACGCCCACCATCAGGACAGCAACACGATGGCTTCGCCCGCCGGTGATATAACGATAGCGACGGCAGCCCATTTCCACGGCGGTATACCGTTTCCTTCGGAGCTGCTGACGTTCCTCCGGCAAACAACAACCTCCTCGTCGGCCGCCTTCACGGCAGCATCCGCCTCGGCGAACTTTACCACCTTCCTGAACAACATAACGCTCCGGGCGCTGACGGCGTCGGGTGGTGGTGGCGCCTCAGGTTCCGGTACCAGCTCGGCCGAGTTTACCGCCAACCTGTCGAGGCGCTTCCCACACCATCCGTTCTTCAGCACGTTCTTCAACGAGAGCGCCCTCGACATCTGCCCCTCGATACAGATGCCAGTGGGGAATGTGATCTCGATGATTCTGTACGCGCTGGTGGCCATCGTGGGGCTGTTCGGCAACACGCTCGTCATCTACGTCGTGCTGCGCTTCAGCAAGATGCAGACGGTCACCAACATGTACATCCTTAATCTGGCCATCGCGGATCAGTGCTTCCTGATTGGGATCCCCTTCCTCATCACCACGATGCACCTGGGCGAGTGGACGTTCGGGAATGCGATGTGCAAGGCGTACATGGTGTCGACCTCGATCACGCAGTTCACCTCGTCCATCTTTCTGTTCATCATGTCCGCCGATCGGTACATCGCCGTGTGTCATCCGATCTCGTCGCCGCGCTTCCGAACGCCGCTCGTCTCGAAGGTGGTGTCGGCCCTCGCCTGGACTGCCTCGGCGCTCATCATGCTACCGGTGATGCTGTACGCCAACACGATCCAGCGCGAGAAGGACAAGATGTCGTGCAACATTATGTGGCCGTCGGAAACGGGCGCCAACTCTGGCACCACCTTTACGCTCTATTCACTTATCCTCGGGTTCGCCATCCCGTTGACACTGATCCTAATGTTCTACTACCTTGTCATCCGGAAGCTACGCACCGTCGGACCAAAGTCCAAATCGAAGGAGAAGAAGCGATCCCACCGGAAGGTGACCAAGCTGGTCCTTACCGTTATCACGGTGTACGTGCTTTGCTGGCTGCCGTACTGGATCTCGCAGGTGGCACTTATCAACTCGCCGCCGGACATCTGCAAGTCGCGGCTGGAGATTACCGTGTTCGTGCTGGTCAGCTGGCTCGGCTATAGCAACTCTGCGATGAACCCGATCTTGTACGCGTTCCTGAGCGATAACTTTAAGAAGAGCTTCCTGAAGGCTTGCACTTGTGCGAAGGGGAAGGACGTCAACGCCCAGCTGCAGATCGAGAACAGCTTCTTCCCGCGGTTCGTCCGCAATCGGGGCTCGGAGCGGGGTAACTCTACCAAGGTGCTTCAGTCCAACAACCGTCCGAACAAGGGAGCGGATCAGCAACACCAGCAGCAACAACAGCAGCTGCAGCAGAACGCTGCAAATCAGAACCAGCAGCAACAACTTCACCGCTCCAACGAGGTCATCACTAACAACAACAACAACAACAATAGCAACATTAACAACAACAGCACCAAGCCCAATGGAACCAGTGTGGAGCAGAGTTCCATCGTCCGCGGTAGCGGCCCGTCGACGAGCGTAACGAATGTGCAATCGTCGTCCAGCGTTCGACCTTCAAACGAGCAACCGATAGTGCCAATATCGTCGGGTCGACTGCTGGACGCAAACAACGCGACGCCACCGGCCACCGGAGCACCGATCTTCACCCGTCCGCCCGTCCTCCACACGGACCTGTAAGCAGAAACTCTGCTCTGCCCATGGAGACCCGATGATGGACGAATTGGAAAACGTGGTAGCCTTTCAAAACTCTGTGGAACCGTTCTCCGTTCCCGGCGGATGATGTAAGTAGATTGGGATTGGTGTACAGGTTCAGTGCGGAAATGAACAAAATAATTATAGTAGCTAACATTCAAAATGGGACAACCTGAAGACTTTGTCGTCTTCTACATACAAGATTGAAATGTTGTTGTTCATAGAACGGCCTTCTTTTTCTTATGTGATCTTACACAGAATACCATTTTATGTGGATTTGAGTTTCGAGCCTTCATATTTAAGGTCCTTTAATTAAGGAGCAGTTTTCCCTGTAATCCCATCTGTTCCAATTAACTGAAATGAAAGACTACAAATCGTGAAATTAACCGTGTCCCATGTTGAATGGTAACTACTATAAATGAACTGTGAAAGCACACGTTACGCACATGTGAACCCATCCCGTACTCAGTATTCACTTGCACCCGTGATCCCAACGGACGAATGGAATCGGACGACGATGGCTATAACTCTGATGGAGATGAAATGACAACACTCCTCCGGGAGCTCGAGGCCAGCGTGTGTTATTTACCGTTCCAATTGGTTTTCCAAATGTTTACGCCACACATACACCGCAGCCTCCGTTGGCATTGCCTGCTGCGATGTGTTACCAACGCGGTAGAATGAGTTTTATCATCCGCCTCGCTGTGCTACCGGATTTGACAGTTGACACATCCAGGTACCAGCGTTTGTGCGACATTGTTTTGACCAGTTCAGTTCGTCTATTGTTTGCCGGCTGATTGAGTTCTTGTCGTCTTCGTCGTCATCGGGGAGCCAAACACACAACCGATGACCGCGTGGGAGTTCATGTGTCTACTCACTCAAATGTGTCCAGATCAGCAGACACCCGTTTCCAGGTTCAGTTTAGACGTTGTCCGTGTTTGCTTCATTACTTGCTGCCTAGATCTCCAGCATCATCGACCCCAAACGGTTTGGCGTTTGGTAAATTGAACCTAACGACGCAGACGATGAAGAAAATGGCGGAAATTAAATCCGTGCGAAACTGGTCACCTGGATGGTTGGAACGAACGGGAGAAGGATCGCATGCCGAAGCGTCGTTTGTCGACGCATCTCCCGAAGGGCACGTTTTTGGGGGGTGTTTACCGTGGCGTGAACAAATCTTCCCCCGAAATCATTGGATCCCCTGGAATGGGGTTGGGATCGCACGCTGTGTAACGCGTCTCGGCACGGTAGTTCCTTCCTGTCTATTGCTTTTTACGTCTTGTTATCTGTTTTTTTGCTGCTCCTATAACTACTGCTAGTTGCGAGCTGGCGCCCGAAAAGGCGGTAGCGACGACGACGATGCCGATGACGACGATGGTAAATTAATGGTTCGTTTAGTGCAAACCGTTGATAACGGGTACCGTGATCCTGCGCTACTGAGAGGACACGAAGCCGTTGCGGGGCATATTCGATTACACACCATTTGCTCGAGCAAGCTCTAATCTTGTCGTCGTGAGGAACTGGTGGAAGGGTTGGAACCCGGTGGTGCTGTAGGAGTACACGCAGTCGTAGCGCTGGAATTCGACAAATCGACGCGACATGTAAACCGTGATTGCGGTCCAAATCGAGTGCGAGACCGAGATGCGACTATCGCCGAGATTTTGGGTTGGGAGTAGGAATTTTGAAGGTTATGTCGGAGAAAATTTTCCTCATGATTAAACGCGTGGCAGATGCGCGCGGGAGGAGACATGCAATGGGGACCACATTCCAATGGTGCTGATTGTTTGTCGATGAAATATTTCGCCCAGACGATCAAAATTTAGATAGTGGCCGGGAAAGTTGGTCGGAGGAGGCGACCGGCGGGGTCGGGATGGAAAATCCTAACGATCCCCGACGATGTTTCAATCAATCCCAAATCCGCACGAACCGCAATCGGAATCGGTGGGTGGAAAACGACCCGCCGGTGGAAAGTCGACGAAGGGAACCAACAAACCATCGATGAAGCAATTTGATGGACGTGCAATCATTTCGGTTGGTGGGTGCTCTTTTTTTTCTCCCTCCCCACACACTCTTAGCCCGCGCAACGGCGATTGTTGTTTATTGTTAGTCTGCCCGTTTGAAAGATCAATATTTAATGCCTTTGAAAATCCATTCGCGTCGGACGGTCGATGGTGGGTGCGTAAACTGGACGGCGCTGGTTGATTGGAACGCACGTTCGAACGGATAGAACCGGGGTTTGCCGATCGCTGATGGATGATGTTTATTTATTTACCCGAATGGCTTGCAACAACTGACGGACGGAGAGTGAAATGTTTCGTTCACATTTTCCAACGTTACGCATTTCACCGGAATTACTTAGTGTCCAGGATGGGTTGAAAAGTGTGCGAGTTTATAGCTCACCGAACATCCAAATTCGGGATGACAACTTTTACCAAGCGCAAGGACTATTTTAAAAGCGCCATCGTCGGTCAAAGTAAGCGATGCTTTCAGAAATAATTACAAGAAATAATTATAAACCACCACCGCCAAACGGCAACATTAGGGAAGCAGCATTATTTAAAACTCCTCGCCCTCGCCGGGAAGACGACTCGCGAGATATTTAACATCCAATTAGGACGATATCCGATCGATTTCGGTGACTCTGCAATTATGTCCTTCCCGGTTTTGGGCTGGCGCGCTTCACGGGCTCGAAAAGTTTTCCCAACCGTGGCCCGCAAAATGGCGCAGAATAGCGTTCGGTCGCTCGCGAATGGTCTTAATTAAGGAAGAGTGCTGGGAGATTTTAACAGACAGATACGAATCGAGCAGGTGAGGAAGGTCAAGAGCGCAGGGGCATTGAACCGTGTCGAGGTCGAGGAAACACTGTACCGGCCTCGCCATGTTCCACGGTTGTGGAGACGCCTAACGACGGTTGATAAAGGTGAAAAAGGTATTTTTCAAGAGACACAAGTTTTCCGTAATGTGTCGACCCGCACTGATGAGGGTCTTTTTCGGCGAATTTTCATTTCTCGCTATTAATTGACGTGCATTAGACAGTTCCTTTGGTTACAGTTTCCGTTGGCCGTTTATCTGAACTGAACCTTCCAAGATTTCTTGCAGACCATGAGGGTTTTGTACGAGGGTACATCTTTGAGCTTCGTACTTTGCATGAAGACTCATGGCATCCGTCTTGTGCTGACATCGTCTCCATTCCAGTTTAAGTGACATTATATTTCATATGCACATCCCACGATTGTTTGTGCATGTGAACAACGTTCTACAATTTTGGAAGCTATGGAAGCCACACAGTGACAGAGTCACACTATTGTACTGCCGCCCTTTACCATCGTTACCGATTTCCTTGGCAAAGTTAACCGGTTAAAATGTTGTTCAGTGCCACGTTTCCTCCACAAGCAGCTCGATTGACAGCATTCCGAGTTGGTTCAGCAGCAGCCGTTGCCGCGACGAAACCAAAGGTTGCTACGGTTATGTCATCGTGTGGCAAATATTAGACGGCAAGTTTTCCACTTCAATACACGGCACCAGCGACGTGGGCGTATGCGAATTCCGCTCGAGGTGTCAATTTTGGGCGACTTGAAGTTGTTTAACCGTTCCTCACTGTGCTCGGTCCTCCGGTGACGTAGAAGCATCATGAGTGTTGGTGTTTGAAGGCAAGATTTGCAGGAATCGCTTCGCGTAAACAACGTTCCTTCAGCGTGTTCGCTGCTCGGGTACTTTCGTGTCCGGGATGGATGGCGCCAGTGAAGCGTCGGAGAACAACACCAGCTCGCTCGCGCGACCCATAATGCTCCCTGGCTGGTGTTATTATCCACAAATTCGGTGTTTGCTTTCGTGGATTGATTGGTTGATGCTGCTGATCCTGGCATGTTCCCGTGCTCGGTAGATTAGCTGGCTTTAGTTGAGTGGCAATGATGCACCCCACCTCCTTCGGATGGTTTACGTATTTTGGCCGTGTTTGGATGTGGGAAGCTTTCAACGTTTTGCGGTTCCTGTTATCAGCCCATTCGTCAATTGTCTTCAAACCAACATGTTTGTTTACCACGTGAAAGCATTAGTTTAATTTATCAATTATGCCACATAAGTCAACCGCTTTAAAGGGGATAGGACAATGAACTAAAAGCTTGTACATGCTATTAAGTAGCTTTTAGTCTCTCTCTAATGGGTTTTCGATAAAAATATTGTTTGATTGATGTGTAAAAAAGTCATTTTCAATTTCAAAAATAATTTCACTCACCTATTAAAAGGAAAAACAAAGTAGGGGTGGACGGGGTAATACGCACCCCTGAGGCATAACGCACCCTTTCCAATTTCTTATGAAAAACACGTTCTAGTCGCGAAAAAAGTCATTTCTCTGCAAGAATGAACTAAAATATGGTCACCTAGTGAGTTTAATAGCTCTACATCAACAGAAACGCGAAATAAAAGCAAAATAACCAAAATTACCGGTTCGAACCGGTAATTCGTAATTTTGCCGACGACGGTTCTGACGAAATTTTTAAACTATTTATTTGGTCCAAAATTGGTTATTTGATGAGTGCATTGTACCTCTATTTTGTTGTGCATCCTGCTTCACTTTTATTGTGTATTTTTCCTTTTCGTTTTGGTGCGTATTGCTCCTTTTGGAGCATTTTACCTAAAGACAGGTGCGTTTTGCCCCCATCCAGAAATAGTGGATCAAAAATCGCACTTTTTTTAAATTGAAATATTCATGATTTTTTAGCAAAAAAGGCAAAACTTCCTTAACAGTTTACTAGTTAGAACTTTAATGAACCAAATGAATTGATAAAATCAACAATCCCGAGCCAAGTTCATTGAAAATTCAAGAGTTTTCCTTAAGGGGTGCGTATTACCCCGTCTACCCCTATAACATTTCGAAAGCAAGCACATTGTGTGGAAATTATTTATTTTTGAATCGTATTTTTCCAGATAAATAAATTAATAGAACCCAAGTCAAGCAGAAAATCAATCATTTGATAAAAACTAACTGGTTTCGGATTGTAAATCATTTCTTGGAAGACAATTAGATACCCGCTGGAGAACTCCATTTTATTGATTTATTTTTTTTTTAGATTTGACTTTTATATGGTTTGTAATTTAATATTCAACTGCTCAGCGATTGTCCTACGCAGTGTTGAGGGCGTCCGAGGCATCGGTTTCAACTCCTGTGGTGGCACTTTCTGGTTCCGTGTCCGTCGCACCGGTGTCACTGCTTCCCACGCTTACATCGACGGTCGCGTTTTCCGACACGGTAACGGTCACTTCGACCAGATCGACGTTCGATTTTCCAACCTCATCGGCAGCCTCGGAGGTCACTCTTGCTTCGGGGGTCGTTCCCTGTAGCTTCTCGGACTCTTCGTCCAGAACCGTCGTGGTAGAAGCTTCGCTGTTCGTAGGAACCAGGGGCAACAAGGCACGGACCGTCTCATGTTCATCAACGCTCACCGATGGCACCGTAGGAGTGCTCTTGGTCGTCGAAGTTGACGTCGTGGTCGTCGTTGTTTTCACCTCCATCACCTCGGATGTCCTCGGAGTATCGGCACTGGACGTTGCAGCAGTTGTGGTTACTTCCGCCACGTGGGTCGTGCTCGAGGTTTCGGTAGACGGCAGCGGTACCTTGGTGGTCGTTGTCGTTGTTGTTACTTCTGCCGCCAGGGATGTCTTCGGAGTGTCGGCAGCCACCGGTCGGGTTACTCTGGTGGTGTCCGTAACTTCCACGTTCGCATCCGTCACTTCGGCCGCCGAATTAACCTCTCCACCGACAACTTCCTTCGAGTTGGATTCGTTCGATTCGACGGATTCGGACGAGCTGGTGGCACCTTTAGGGGAGGCAGGGGCGGCAAGGCTGGCCGTCGTTAGGAGGAGCACGAGGCAAACACACGGCAGGAAGGATTGCATTTTTAAGCAAATTTATCTTTTTGAAACTCTAGACTCAACACGTGCCTCGACTTGTTCAAAGCGAAAGATGAAACGTTACTGAAGCAAAGTGCAAAAAAGTGGCAGTACTTATACAAGCGGCTTTTTTCTACCCGCCGTCCCTTCAAATTAGCGGGAGTGGTTGCCTCCAAACAGAAAACCACCTTTTTTGCTACCCACTGCGTTAAAGTACCTTTTTTAATGGCTTGGCTGGGGTGGTTCGTACCTTCCGCCGTGGGTTACGCCTATCGGTCCCGGAAAACCATTACGGGTACTTCATGCCACCCGGAGGTCATAAGGGACACTTGCTTGGGCCATTTATTTTACCTCAAGCCACCAATTTTCGAACCAAGGCCCTGGGCCTTCCCAGTGCTCCTGTGTTTGGCTAAACCCTTTTGAATATAATGGGACGTAATATGAGATTTTGTTTTGTTTTTTTTCGTTTTGTTCAGAAAATGGAACTTGCCGTGCACCCGAAGCTTATCTTTTTGGCCCTCAGATAAGTGCCGAGGATTTCGAGGATGCACCTCACAGCCCGGAAATGGGTTTAAGGTATTGCATCGTTTGGAATTCTATCTTTTCTTTTATCTTGGTTTGTTTCCTTTTGCCCCGGTTTGGTTAATTGGTGTCTCGAGCATTCCCGACTAACAAAATTGCTCGGATCAGAGCTCGAATCTCGGTAAGTTCAGAACTCCGATGGAACCTATGACGCAGCATTTTGCATAGCTCGCACCATACACAGTCGTGGAGTTCAGAGCGAACGCGGGATAATTCCCATGCACACACGCTCTACACATAAACTACACGCGCAGGTAGCAAGGCAACGCGGACCTTTTGCACGCGTTTTAAAATCTTATCTTAGGTTCCTTAAGATTTGAGTTCAGAGCTCTGAACTTGGAATTTTTGTTCGTAGGGTTACTTTATTGTCTTTTTTAAGGCAGGTTTGTCACGTAGAGCTTAAAATGATTTTGTAGGTACCGGCAAAATAACGCAGGTAGCACTTAAGGATCCTCTATCTAAAACGCTACAGGTTTGTTGAGGAGGATTTTTCCAAAACCTGCCAATCATTTGGACAATTTGGTTGCAGTAATAGTTTTAACGGTGACTCGTGTTGATACATTACAGTTTGGTAGTTAGAAATTTGAAGTTATAAGTGGCTTAGATAGAACTCTAGTCCTGGTTTCAGTTCACAAATCGATATAGATTCAATAAATCCAATTCATTCGTCTAACAATTTTCCCACTCGTCAGCTATCGCTGATGCCCATGACATCGGAATGCTGGAGGCAAACGAACATCCGATGAAGAACAATTTATGATCGCTCGGTGTTATCAGTTTCGGTACGCCTACGCTCCGCTTGTACCGAACTTTGTGGCATAACTTTGCTTATCAGCGTAACTAACTTGTCGTACTTCGGCGAAACTCGTAGACTCGTGTAGTTGACTTAATAGAGGGCAAAATTGATGATGCAAACATCCTCCTCGGGTGGCCCATTGGAAGCCTACCATCATCATCTCCGACTGTCACAATTCATAAGCTCAACTGTCACCGGCAAATCGTTCCATTCGTTCGCTCGGTGCTTTGATGTGCTGGTGAACTTCTAGTCGGGAGGTTAGTAAGTATCGCCGGTGCCAGCGGTCTCAGCTAGTTTTCCTTAGAAAGCGACTTCATCACTTAGCCGTAGCCGCCATACTTGAGGGAGATTGCATCTCGAGACGTTCGTTTTGCGAACCACCGCCATTTGCAGCCGTTCAACGGAATGTTTAATCCTCGAAACGAATGAACAAGGTCTCGGTAGGCTTCGACTGGGTTTGCTTATCTTGTACGAGACCTGCGGGTGAAGTTATCGCGAAACAGACCAATCTCCGATGCCCGCAAGCTTCTTTCTTGGGATGGCTGAGTGAGGTTCGCTTCCAATGCCGGCCAGTTCTTGACTTTAAATGATCCTATTCGTCTCAGACGATTGCATGATAATATTGAAGTGTATTTCGGGGATAATTTGTCAACTTGGATTGATGTAACTGACAGCGAAGGGTCGAGAGTGTTTGGAATCAAAAGCCCACCATACCCCGAACCGGTTTGATTGTTGACCTTCCGGAACTAAGACTTCCGGTTCCGTTAATTTCTGCTGATACCGGTTAAATCTGACATCTGATCCTGCCGGAAGCGACGATTACGACGAAGATTATCGGACCGGGCTCCGAAAAAACAAAACCGGAACCGGAGAGAAAAAATCAACAGTCACGTTTGCGTTTCACGCAAATGGATGGCGAACTTTGCACCAGCCTTTGGGGATTACTAGGAAAATCCCGCCGGGGAGTTTCGGACCGACGAGATTCAAATATCGTACGTCCAAAGGTGGCCCAGACCCCCCGAGACTAGAGTGAAATTTCCCTTTTCGGGCACGAGTAAATGAAATCCGAAGCCATGGACCGGGTGTTTCCGAGACAGGGTCCATTTTTCTTCTCTCCATTTTGGGCGCTCCAGTTTCAATCCCAAAATGACTCTTGACATCTTTACCGTCGTAAATGCTTCCTCCAGCTTCCGGCCTTTGCTTGCGTGTCCAAAAATTTGGCCCATAAAAAGCCAAAAACCGTTACGGAATTAAGCTGCCGGAAGACGCTTCCGGCAATCCTTCGCTAATCCGATCGGATGGCTTTGATTTAATCAACCGGCATCATCAACCCTATGCTCCTTCCACCACACGACGATGCAGCTTCCTTGGCACTACCTTTGGCCTAGTGAAGGGAAACTTTTCCGTGCCGCTTGGAAAGAGTAACGTGCATGGAAAAAAGAAGATAACTCTTCCTGCAGGAGGAGCAGGGTATCATTCATTAAATCGTTCGACATCAGCATGTATACGCCATCGACACCGAAAGCCCTCGGATGATGTGCTCTGATCCGTCCTGATCCTGCCTCTGATCCGCCCGGGGGGCCGAGGGACTGTGCCGTGCAACCATCAGCACAAAAGAAAGCTCGGCCAAGTGCGCGTTTCCAACGAGCCAACATGCGAGCGCACGTGAGCGAACGTGTGGCGAGAATATTAAATATCCTTTCGCCACCAATCTCAATTACTGCACCGGAAAAAAGGGAAGCAGAGTAAAGCAAGGGGAGGGAACTATCCAGCGGTAGGATGTGGCAGCCGGTCTAGTAATAATAAATATGGAAAACTGATCTCCTGCACGCTGGATACCGCGTGGCGGCGAACGCATGGCTTCGGCGCGTGTCTTTTCTTCCAGTGGTTTGTCTGTGGCGCCAAGCACGCGAAAACAACCGTCTGCCAACTTACGGCCTTGTGGGAGATGCTTCGATTTGCCTTTACATAACCTCGCCGTCGTTCAAGGATAAGGACGCCTTTACTGCTTCTAACGATTTTCCTCAACAATCCTTTTCGGGTGGCTTTTCTTTCTCCATTCGTTCCTCACAACGGTTTACCGGGAAGCTTGGGCTTGCTTTAAACATTTATAATGAACGTACGTGCCCGCATCAGATTCCGATGACTCCATCATTTTATCATTTATCGCTTGCCCTCATCATTATCTTACCACAACACGTGATCGATTTTCTTCGAACTGACAAATTGATCGGTTGAAATGGAAGACGCGTTTCGAAGGATGAGTTATGATGGAAAGTTTCTGTAACGTGACCGACGATAGAATTGTAATTAAATAACAGCTTGTCTTAATTCTCACATTTAGTATGGGAAGATTTTGATTATTTATTTGAATAACGAAAAAAAGTGTGTTATAGCCGGTCGAAATCAAATGCAGAGAAAACTTGAACGTTGTCCAATCAAAATCCCACAAAGCAAACACAAACATCTGCACCCAACCAAGGTAAAGTTGTAAATGTTTGTGGGTTTTACATTCCATCGCATTTCATTTGCATTTCCTCAGTTCGGAAGTATTTCCACATTCACCTCACGTAGCCAGGACACGTTGCATTCGCACGTCTGACGTTTTGAGTCGATTTTTCGATTCAATTCGTGCGCCGAACACGAGCAAACATAAACTAGTATCATATTCGTGATTTATTTATTCTTTCTCACCTTTTCCTTGTCTCACCATGTAAATATTTTGTGTATTACCACACTCTGTAGGATGTTAATTGGCTCTGCGACCGCAAGGGGTTTCGTGGTTGATTGAAAAGAGGAAACATCTTGCAGGAAAATCCCGGTTGTTTGTGCAGTCCGTCCAGTTTGTACGCATTATACGCCTCATTAATCCGCTGGTCGTGTCGGGCCGGGCAGGAAATCGGTGATTAATTGGACGCATAAATTGTGCCCCCGAATGTTATCGAATGCCACCTGAAACGGATGTATTACAGTAGAGTTCGGTGCGTTACAGGAGTAACTGGCATTTGCGAGTTATATTTGTTTTCTTTGAAAAATTATTCCACGAATATTTAATGAAGAGAAAATTTTTCTTTAATTTTGTGATCCACTAAACAACCTCTGCTTTTATAACTAAACATCCTGAAGAGTAAATCCGATAACGTTGGTACCTCACTGTCCTGTTGAAGGATCGATGGAAGAGTGAGTCTTCATTTTCGTCCGCTACACATGGCACTAACGAGATGCGCAGATTTATGCTCGACTGGGCAAGGCGTAAACACCCATTATGTACGCTTTTATCTCGGCGTATGTTTGTGTGCCGTTGTGTGCCGTACCGTTTCGACATCAATTACTGTAAACCCATCAGTATCAACGTCGGTCGGCAGAATCAACGGGCACAGGACGCCGGCCGGTGGTGGTTAGTTTGAGGAAGTAATTTTTAATGAACACATTTATGCTAATTAAAACTTTTTCAACGTGCACTCTATGGACCGTACGAAAGCCCCGAAGCGGGCATGACTGGAAAACCTGCCTTTTGTGTAGTCGATTCAAACACAAAACACTCGAACGCATAACGTGTGCCGTGGCAGTTAATTAGAGAACTTGTTCTCATCCGATGTTTCTATTAAACTCTCGTTTCCATGTTTCACATTTGGTTCCATTCTAGGTAACTCTCTATTGATGATCGACGGGAAAGGACCGGGCAGCTAGCATGGATTAGTTTTGTAAATAAATGTAGACATAAACGGGTCTAATTTCGATTTGGAATGAAACTGAAGAGCAAACAACTTGTGGTACAGAAAATGGAAGAAAAATTTAATATCAGCCATCGTTTATTAAGTAGATTGTGAAAACCTAACCAAATTTACCACGTACCGTCTAATGAAACCAATACACATTTAACTCCAACGGTGGCGATGCTGAAAATCAAAACATAATCAAACATTATGTAGCATTAAGGAAAGGAACAAAAAGGAAAAATAACCATACGCTAAACCAGTTTTAGGCCTATACAAAATACCAACGTTCAGTCCACAATTCCGATCCACAAAAAAACAGCTAACGAGTAAAGCACGATAACAAGAAATTTAAAACAATTTTGCAGCGCTGCACTTAAAGATTAGCATGGTTGATAGCGTAGGTAAAAGAAAATCACTTTCAAAACAGAAAAAGGGAAAGAAAAAAACATGTCCACGGCAACGAACACCGGCAAACTGCCGGCATCAGTTTTTAAGACGAGCAATTTCCCCCCAAGAAAAGTGCCACACTGAATGGAGAGCCCTGTTTAGTGTTGCGCTTTCGCTTTGTGGGGAAAAGAAATTCGGTCACCGCTTTCGGGTAGGTTGGTCAAAACGGAAAAAAACATTGGACTGGAAAAACGCAACAGATTAGATTGAAATTCTTATGCAAAAGTATAATGAAAAATTGTCGGTGGGAGCGGGTTTCTGAATTTTAAATATTATCCGATTGCACTTGCAAAAGATAACACAATTTTCTGCCAACTTCGTAACATAGGACATGAACAATGAATTATTGTATAGAAGCAGAGAAAAATGGCGGTACACTAACAGAGGAGCAGAACGATTAATGAAAACTATAAAATATTAGACTTGAACGAAGTGATAATTGTATAGTTTTAAAAACAGGCACGATAAGGCAAAAGGAAACTTGCTGCACCAAACATCGATTTAATCTTCATCAGATAATTTTACAACAACCAAGAACTACTCTATGATTAGCCCGTTTTCTCTTCAACTAATATATTTCTAAGCCTATCCTACAAAGCCTACAGCAGCTACTACCAGCAAGCGCGGAACCCGCCCTAAGCAAAGTTTTAAATTTGAAGCAAAAATAAAAACCCAGTTGAACAATAAAAGCAAAACTGTTACGAAATAAAAGCACAAATAATGCATAATCCTCGTATTTCCTGTGAAATGAAAATGACCTCCGCGGGTATTATTTTACATTTTGTCCTATTCTTTTTGGTTCAATTTCCCTGCTCGAATGAATGTGAATGGTCGGTGTGTAGTTTTTCCTGTATGATTTATTCCAACAATCGAAGCTATAATTCATGGCGTGTTTTGTTTCTGTTATTTTTTGGGATTTCGTAGCAACATATGCGCACTTTTGACCTGTTTTTGGGGAACTGAAATAAAGGAAAAAAAGCCCTCAATAGCGATTCCATAAAGGAGGAGGAACAAAAGATCAGGTGAGTAGTAGCTTTTTCTGATTTCTATAGTTTCCCCGTTTCGATCAACCCTGTCCGTGTCACTGGTTTTAAGGATTAATTGCAAGGATTAAGTTGGGTCTCACCCGTGGTCAGCAACTATCATCGATCCTCCGCCGATCGGCCCATTTTTGAAGCCATGGGAAATTAGATAATTATTCGAGACCGACTCGATTTTCCTATTCAGCGAAAACTGGTTCCGTTCTGGTGAACTTCGTTTTACGTTTTCCACCGGAAGTGTCGGAGCGGTTTCTAGTTGCGGCTGAACGAGCGGACAGTTTCCTGAAGCATTTATTTGTTCCGCGAACCACAACGAGGTATAATCCGAGGAGGTTTTCCATTGAGGTTTCCCTGGCACTTGGGGACTGCGGAAAAAAACTTGACTTTCAAAGTTGCACAAAAAATATTTTCAAAAAAGATGACACAATAGAAAGCGGAAAATGTTAAACAAAAACCCAAAAACGGGTTGATAAACTAGAGCCATTTCCGGGGAAACTGTGCCTCGTTTCAAAGTTGACAGAGTGGAACAAGCAGGAAAACAAAAACACAACCAGACTCCCAGGGCACATTCGTGTGACAGCATGTAGATTGGCAACTTTTGCCATTCGGATAACTCATTTCCATTCGGTTTCTTTCCTTCGGTGTTTTCTTTTTTCTCCCCCCCAGGGGTAAGAACAAGTCAGCAACTCTGACTGTTTGACGGAAAAGTTTCAGCTCGTCAGCTCGTTGTGAGTTCGTATGTCAGTTTGTCTGCGCGGGACGAAAGTTCGTTCGGCAGGTATCGTAAAATGTAAATATACACAAACCGTTGCGTCGAAAATGGCCAACCGGAACGCCACTCGCAACCCGTCGTCCCGTGGAATTTGGGTGTTGGGTTCTTGGGTGCCCACAGGGACACACCCGAAAGCCCCACTCTACCGGTCGGTCCGTGTCTGTCAGAGTGATTTCATCCGGATTGATTGATGGGCCGATCCGTTTCAGGGCGCGATACGCACCGGATGCCGATACGGATCCGGGCTGGAAATGAACTGGAAATCACAATTCCTGTTCGGGGATTTCGGTTCGATCGATTGTTTATAACCTGTCACAGCGCCTCCGAAGTGGGTGGCAAGTAGCTGAAGTTGATGGACGATCTAGACACGTGTGGAATGCGTGGAACGCATGTTGCAACGAACGTGCAAGGAGCTGCATCCTTTGAGACGCTCCAAATCTCATCGTCCATGTAACAAATGAACATGTTGCATTGGGAGCTAAATTTGATCCGATTGCAAAGGATTTCACATACAATGTTGCAGATGTTGTCTTTCATGCTATTTGCGATGTTCAATAAGGACCATCATTCCATTATAATTGTACAGCGATGTTTGCATAGGCCCTGATGTCAATGCATGAATTTATTATTTATTGCTTCAATGCGAGCTTAAAATTATTTTAATTCCTTCTCAGTTTACAGAACTGTACATAAAATTTGGGGTAATTAAAATTTTCATTCGCATAGTTATCACGCTTTGCCGTGCGTTAGTAAAATTTTCGTTTATTTCCTGTATTTAACACTTTCGATCTTTTTAAGATATGGTTGGAGCAATCCTTTCCTACAAATCTAATTTAATTTCTGTAAAAAGCAAAAACACTGTTAAAAATATATTGATAACCGTCAAAAAAGTGTTTCCCGCTCCAACTTTGAACGCGGGACTTCTGAAATAATTTTTGTTGATAAAAACAAAAATCTTAGTAGCCTAAACGTTTACCCTCCCCGAGCTTCACCGGGGCTTCAAGCTAGTTCTTCATAAAAGAAGATTCCTTTTCGCTTCGGTGTGCTGCAACAATGCTTATGTAAAATGAAATTTAAAGTACCAATAGAAGTAGTAATAAAACCAATCTTGAGAGTCACATAGTACGAATTATAGACGTTCATTTATTCAACTTAAGGAAGAATTTAAAGATTTTTAAAGAGATGGACTGTGTATAGTTTTACACAGAAATTTGAAAGGAATGAACAATTTCAAAATTCAATCCACCTCAAAGGCACTCATTTCTGTCGAATCAATTTCTCGTCAACGTCCCGTTGGTTAATGGAACTTCCACTAAATTTTAGGCCATCGTTTCACATACAAAAAGTAAAATAAATCTTCTATCAACCAACAAAACTAGGCCGTCAACGTCAACGTACGCCACAATCGATGCGCCATCGGGTTCGCACGTCACGCGGAAACTATGGCTCGTCGTCGGGATGGAGCTAACAAAAACGCGGCTTTTCCAACGACGACAACAGCAAACGGGCGGTTGTGTAGTGAAAACAGAGAAAGTAGGAAAATGTACGGCAAGAAAAACAGAACCTCGCTCCGGCGGCGGAACATTCACGGCTCGTCATCAATCATGCTTTTGCAAATCGGCACCTACCGATCCTCGTCCCAAATGGGACATCCCCCTCCTGTCCCAGGTCGAGCCGGTGATGGGGTGGGAGGAAACGAGGTCGACAGAGGGGTCCCCGTTCCACTTCAACGGTTGCGATCCGTCCTCTCCATATGCCTCACGTGCGTAAGCCGCCCCTCTTTGCCCATCGCTTCTACGGTCCATAGGCCGCTTTTGGTTTGGGTGTTTTTGTAGCGGCTGAACGATTTCTTCCGGTTTGTTTACTTTTCTCGCCATTTCTTTTTTTTTTGCACATCGTTTTCCTCACCTCTCACCCTCTCGAGGAGCGCAGCTGTGAGCCATCGGGAAAGCCCCAAGCGGTCCTTAGCGAGATCGTCCTTAGTGCTTTCACGCCTGTTTCCGGACCCACCACCCGATCCCTCACCCATCTGTCATCCACGTGTGTGCGTATGTTTGTGTGTTTATGTTTCGTGTTTCAGAGTGTGAACTTTCTTTTTTCCGAATTTCCCAAAGCCCATCGTAGCCACCCATGGGAGAAGGGAAAAAAGATTTTCAAAAGCCAAGGAACGGATCTTGAAGTCGCAGGAAGAAAAAACAACAGTGAATGAACGAGGCTTAGGTTTTCCGGTTCGGCCGCATGAGTAGCCGGATCGGTGCAACTTTTCTCTCGTTGGGTGGAAAATGAAAGGACAAAAGAACAATATCCAGAACAAAAGCCGATCCACGTAGCCGGATGGATGTGTCGTCCGTAACGGGGGCCCACAAATGCCCGCAAAACGTTCCGGGACGATTGTGCTCGGACGGCTCTCTAATGGTTTCGTTATAGCACTTGACTTTCCCATCGATCAAGCCGGCGGAAGCTTTTGCGTAACGTGCGTACAGTGATGTGGTGAAGGATAAAATAATCAGTTAAAACATGTCCAGTTTGTAACTATCGAGTGTTGTGTTGGACAGCGAAAGCTATTTGTCGATTTCAGAAACATTAGGAGTAAGACGGTAAGAATAAATTTCAAATTTGAGTTAATGTGTTTTATTTTATTTTTGATAGAATTTTCAAAAATGTGATGTTTTTGTCAATTTTTGGGAAAATTGTTTAAATTTTCGTCTAGAACCTACAATACCAAAGTTTAAATTCTCTTTAAGTAATTAATTCTGAATTTTTGTGCCTCCATTTTACAAAGAATCAGGGCATAAATTACATTTTTTCTATGTTATATTGTGAGCATAAAATTTAAAAAAAAATAAAAGTTTGGTAATTTAGTTCTTCTCATCTCTAATTCAATTGCAATGATGACTAAATAAATCACGCAGTGTGTTTTTTTGGCAAAACAGAAAAAAACCAATCGTTTGTCACACACTGTACCAAACCACACTGTGTTCCCATCGCCACGGCTAAGACGCGTGTTGAACTTGAGGAAAATTGGCCCAACACCACAACACTCCGACTCATCCACACCAACCACAACCCGTCGCTCGGGTTTGAAGGACGAGATCCCTCGAACCTTCGTTGCGGTTCGTTCTGCTTTTATCCGTCGCTGGCCAAACCACCCTCACGTCAAGGAAGGATTCGACATTCCCGACCGGGGCGTCTTCGATGGCGGCCCGTCTGTGGCCCGCGCCGGAGTGAGTGTGGGCCACGAAATTCGAGACTCGCCGGATCGTGCGTGTTGTTAAGAAATGAGTTATCATCGTTACATCATTAACGGGGTCATCGTCAGGACGTGCCTGGTGATGCCTTATGATTTGGTGATCTACACGATGCCTGCCGCCCGTTTGCTTACAGAGTTAGGCCTTCCGTATCCTTCCCCCTCCATTTTTCTCCCCCGTTTGCCATTGTGGCCTTGTCGACGAGCTTTATTTATGTTGGCACGTCCTGGCATACCCGATTTTCTCGGCTTTCCCCACCCCTTGGACGGCGGATATCCGGCACGAAGGGTTTTATGTTCGATTATTGCCAACATGGGATGCGTGTCGAGCACGGAAGAAAACCGATGGAGAAGAAGAGAAATTGAAATATATAATAATAAAATAAACTATCCGAAAAAAAACAGGGACAAAGAAAGTCGGGCGAGTTCGGAGGTGTGGTTGGAAGAACTGCGTGCCTCGATAAGCGGCTGACAGATGGCACTGCAGTCGGATGGTTTACGCTGTTGGGTTCCTTCAAGCGGTCTGGGGATTTCCCCTCCCCCTTTTGGGGGTAGACTTGGGAAAAGTAAACAATGAGCAAGGCTGAAGGAATGGAAAATCTTCGGATTTTAAAACGCACGCTTCCGAATCGAACCCAATTCATCACTGACCAACCGAGGCTCAAGGCTTCCGAATGCCGCCAACTCATTCTCGCACCACATTCTCCTCCCCCTGTCCCCTTTTATGCGGACGAGGATCAACATCCTTTACAGACGGACCACTAAATGGAGATAAATGAACATTCCAGGGCAAGGACATTCGCATGCCAAAACCATCGAGACATTCGTAGTAAGATCCTCCCCCCCATTGGCTCCAACACGTGCACCCATTTCACCCTGACGCATTTACAACGCTGGGTGACGAAAAGTCGAAGCCATTCGGAGCCGACACTTTAAATCCCCGGTTTGGTGGTGAGTTACGAGATCTGCAGCCTGGATGGAGGGTGAAGGAGGAGGAGGAGGAGGTGAGTTTTCTTTGGTGTCCTTTTTCACATTGCCCTCACCCACCCGGGGGGGCACCCGGGGAAGGGGATTTGAAAGGGAAGATGATAAAGAACGGATCTTTTTGTGCCTGGAAACGCTTTTGTGTGGCGAAACGAATACAAACATATTAATAGAATACACAATGCAATTATAACGAAGGATTTCTTTTCCCGTTTTTTGTTGGCCGCCCTCTTTTCAACTTCTCAGAGGGTTTTACCAATGTTATTTATGTTTAGGTGGTTGTGTGGAAGGTTTCTTTTGATGGGATTCCTTTGAATAGAAAAAGCCAATTATTTTGAAATGGCTCTGACCAAAGAAGTAGTTGTTGTTCTGTTTATGTTTTTTGACACCCATTTTCCATTGCGTAACTTTGGACAACAGCTGCTGAGTAGGTTTCGAAATTTTGTCATTTCTTTACTACGACTCTTCACATTTCCATTTCAGCTGGCCAGAAGTTTTATTAACACCGGATATGCTGATTAAATTAGGCTGTCCCACACCACTCGAGCATGTTTGTAACGTAATACGTTTTCCACGAACTGCTCCCACTTTTCAAGAGCATATTTTTCCACCGGAACACGCGTAATACGTCCTCCTGATGGCAAATTGGTATATTGATTAATTCGTACGATTTCGGCTTCACCTGCACAGACCTGACATTTATTTTTGTCGGCCGTTCTTCCTCAGCAACTTTTCGTGGGTGAATCATACCAAAGGGAAGCTGAGGTTTTCCGCGTGAAAATTACTTCCTTCCCCCATGGGCGCTGGCTTTCGGAAGCTAGACGCAAATTTTCCCAAGTGAGTGGGAGAGAAACAAGAAAGAAACGTTTCCGTTGGCGGTGATTGAGGATAACGACGCCACCGGCCCCAAGTGCATGTGTAGGTGTGTGTATGTGCGGGTTCCTATGTGGGTCATTTTTTGCGTCTCTCCGTAGGGAAATCGAATACACACCCACGTCGAAAGCTTGGTCTGGAGGACACTCATTCCTCTCTGCAAAAGTTTCGCCAAAAGGAAATGGATACCACGATAGCAGACGGATGTATTGCGTTCTTAGGATTTATGCCCAGCTTTGTGTTGTTCATTTATGTACGTAAGGATTATTTCAAAATTAGGTATTGCTGTTTATCGATTTCAATATTTTATTTATTTTGGGATCATTTTGGAGACGTTTTTAATTAACCATTTTCCTTAAACAAATGAGGTGAGTAAGTTTGGGGTTCATTCAGAAAAGTTAAGAAATAAACATAGCAGGCTATGATTCCTCCACCTTCATAGTTCTATCGATCCTGAAACGCATAGATCCATCAACATAAACGATCAATAAATTTGCCAGACACGATAACATTCATACATAATGTCGCTGTCATGTAATCTATCAGTAAAACGTGTACAGTTTTCATTTAAACAACCGTTTCTTGCTATTTTATGTGAACCATAATTTGAGCAAACAACTGCCCATCCGATCGACAAACGGGTCACCCTTCGGTAAGGCAGTAATTTATATCCTTGACCGAAACGATGCTACGGAGGAAACCGTACACTCATTTGGTAAACAAAACGGCATCACAAACACGTCCTCACCACCTTGTTTTCCCCGTTTCCGGAAAGACCGATCGAGATCGCACGTGTTTTCGTTGCGAGGGAAAACCACAGCATAGCGGGCTGTGGCCGGCTTTCAAGAGTTTTCCCATTCCATAAAGAGCACCCCACTAATTTATCAACCATCATCGGCAGTGTTTTTCACCCTTCATCATGTACAGCCGCACACATGCGAGCGCTTCATCAAACCGGCACGCCCCGAAAGGCGGCGGCAAATCTTATGCTTTATGAGGTCGCATATTTTCTGTAACCCCTTTCTGCCATCCTTCTGGACCGGGCCCATTCTCCAACCCGAGTGGAAAGCGGCTGAAGTAAAGGTAGTAAATGGTTTCTCCGGACGCAAACAGCCTCGTTCAATGAATGCAAATATATTACCCACAAAACCACACACGCATGCCACGCATGTGGTTACTAGGATCAAATGGATTTCCTCGTACGCTCCACTAACGTCTACTTAATGTTTTTTCTTTCCTTTGCTTTCAAGGAGTCCTTTTGCCAACCCTAGCAATGAAGGGTTTTTTTTTCTCGAGACATTACAGACAGCTTGGAAGCCCGGTCTCCTCGGGGTGTTCGGAAAAGTTTCCCCACACTGTCGAACGCTTTGTCAGACGCGATGAAAATCTTGTGACCGGCAAACACCATGAACACTCATCCGAGCGAACAGTTTGGTGGCGAGATTTATGAATGTACTCGAAAGGAAAGAATTATTTATTTCCCTACCCGGAGATGCGGTACGAAGGACGTACTATAAATAAAGGACGTATAAGCACGCACACACCCGCAGACACGTTTGAATGATTGGTTTTAATTCAAGCAAAACGACAACAACAACAACATCAAGCGAACGAGCGCTTTTCGGCGAAAAGTTGTTTAAGTCTTGAAATTATTCACGCCCTTAATCGGAGGCCTATTACTAACTTCAATTTCCGGACTACCAAACCGATTCACATAACGATCCACTTCATTTCAACACACACAAACCGGTTTCTGCCGGTTGTTTGCCTATTTTTTCCCCCTCGGTTTCGCAACATCTCGTTTTCTTTCCATTTGTCATCGCCAAACAATTGGCCATCATTGGATGGTTAGCGGGTTCCTTACGACTTCCGGTCTACCACCGAGAAGGGAAGAAAAAGGGAAAAAGTCAACACATTGCACGATTAAACAACTTCCAACCGACGACGGTGGAGTATGTGAAACGAGAAAAGAAGGAAAGAAAAACGAAACCGTTTGTGAATAAACATACCGCAAACAGTTTTCTGCTCGTTTGTAGATCGCAATAAAATCGCACTTAATCGTTCAACGAACGCCGCCGTCTCGCAGGAGAAAATATTTGCACAGACGAAAGGAAAATTGAAAGCATTTCCACGCGTAAAAGCTCACAGTTGATTTTCGGTGGGAACCTACTTTACTGTTGAATGCTTTAATACGGGATTCCAAGGAGAAAGGACGACAAAAAATGTTATAGTACACAAGGATACATTTGAGGGAAAATTGGGACAAACCATCGAAGAAAAACGAAACTGTACCAAGAAGCTTTAGTCCGCCCTCCTGAATGCGTCCATCTGTCATTCTATTACGATACGATTGTGCACGGAAAAGATGGGGACGAAGGAATGGAGACCACCACAAAGGTCCCGGAATCCACTCCACCCAGTGTGTGTGGCTACGCGTGTGGGTGTTATTAACATTCATCAATCTTTCGGCGACAACGGTACAAAATTAAGGGAAGCGACTTTAACGATTTTTTCCCTTCCCGATACTGAGGATGCCGGTGCTTAAGAAGTGCGGGTTCTAGAAGTGGACGCGGTGTGCGAAGAAGCCTACTGTTGCTCATGTCTGTATCTGTCCCCAAGAAGGGCGAAATGCCGCCAGGCAACATCACATCCGGTAAAATTACGATCTATCTATTTCTGTTTGTTTACGCGCTCTCTGACGTATGGGCGGTTTATAGTTAGGGGAATCTTTTCCAATATGTACTCCCGATTATTGGTGTCTTTTTGACACATTAAGCAGCAAAATAAATTGTACAATTCACTATTTTTCACCAATGTTCAAAACTGGCAGTCAAAAAAATTTAAAGATCAAATAATTATATGTGAATATAAGCCATGAATCAATAGCTTTTGTGTTAAGAAATAAACAAAAACGTTAAACCAAGAAAGCTGTTAAAAAATCGCTGTGAAAAATCACTTGGCTTGGAAGCGTTATGGAAAAAGGAGCTTACCGTTTGACTTTCATTTTCTTAGCTTATTTGTTAAAGTGCACCCGAAAATTAACACTTGAAGAGTTCAATTGCTTTGGTTCGGTTTTTGTACAAATTCACATAGGAAAGGAATTCTCCTCAATGATTCACATTGGAACAGTTTCCCCTATGTTGACATGTTACGGATAAGAGCTTCCAGTGAGGCGCTCCGTGTCGTCACATGCGCGTACTATTCTTCGCCTTATTCAGCAAGTGGCATTACGATACCCGGGTGGGATGATTGGTGAACAATAAAAGTACAATTTGGAAAATCATTACTGTACCACCGGGAGCCTCGTGCCCTTAAGCCGTCACGCGGGGAAGGGAGGCTGGAAGATCGGTGAATTAAGGTCATGGGGAGTGGGGAAACACAGGAAGGAAGCTGTCAGGAATGGTGGGGCAAGGTGGAGGAGGAATTGGTTCATAGATGCTAAGCCATCGTGTCCTTATGGTCGTAGCGCTTCTTATTGCCACCGAGGGAGGAGACGGAAGAGATTCATAAAAAAGATTTATCATATCAGATTATCGTTGCTGACAGCGGGAAGGTGGGGCAAAGCGGTACCTTGGCCAGTGGAAGTGCCTTGGGACGATGCGGGATGCCGCTTCTAATCCTGTGGTCTCCAAACGCTAAAGTATCTCCAAAATCGAAGGCATCGAATCCAATAAACTGTGGATGGAGCAAACGAACGAAAAGGATCGAGGAGTTCGACGTGGTTAAAGGCAGGGACTAAAAATATATCGCAGCATTTATTTCGAACTTCCGGCAACGGCGTGTCTGCGGACGATGCCGCCGGGAGTTCATCCATAACGAGCGATTTTTAGTGCGATGGCGTTATGTATGGTAATGGCTAATAAATACGCCCCGAAACCTGCCCGATGAAGACGATGGCGATGACGATGGCGATGATGATGATTTTCCCTTCGCCAAGGGAAAACGCCGTCCCCCCGGTGTCGAGCTTGCCACCGGAAGACAAAAAGAACGAATTGCATCCGGTGCCGGCGGCGCCACGTCGCATCTCGATAAGGATTAATTTAAAGCAGATTATCGTCCTTTTCACACCGCGAAGTGAGCAATCATTCTCAATCCTCTCCCCGCGATTGGAGCCCATTTTAGTCCCTCTTGTCCCACTCGACGGGAAAAGTCCGATTCCCTCCAGTCTATCGGTTGTTAAATTTTAGTTTTCCACAGCTTTTGCCAATCCGTGGTGGTTGGATTTTTCTCCCTGGCCGTTTGTGGTTGATGGGTAATAAAGTACTAATTTCGTGGTTTTCCTCCATCCGAACGGACGATTCGAGGACGTTGATGAGGGCGATGACGATGATGAAGCTTATTATTTGATAGCTTTCGTTTTGGAAACGAGTTGAAGTGTGTGTGTTGGTTTGTGCGTACTTTGGTCAAAGTTTTTGGAAAAGCGCTTTTTTATGGCCCTTGTTGTCTGTTCCTTTAATGAATCGTTCGGTGCGAGCGCGTACGGAAGATCCTGTCTGGTGAAAGGATTCTTTTCCCATTGACGGAGGTCATTTTGAAAGCCTTAAAACGCTTGAAATGTGGTTCATTGTGTTAATCATTTTGCTTCAACCAAGAACTTTACCGCTTGATTGATTAGTTTATTTTAGATGTCGCTCAATTAAATTGTTCGGACTGACATGACCACAAAGATGATCAATCAGTTTAACAAACACATCAAACTGTATAAAAGAAAAATCATCAACTATTTACAGTTCTAGCATTGTTTCCAAAAATATGTGTGGTGTATTGTGTATTGCATATATTTAGGCTGATTGTAAAAAAGTTGAGAATCCCTGAACCGCACAGTAAATCATACATAACGAAGCAAAGTGCGGGTTATTAACTTTCTAATTCTTCACCAACCGAGTGACGCAAATTTAAGAAAGTTTTAAAATAGTTTGTCGACCATTTCCCTTCGGTAGTTAGCAACTTTGATCGACGTAGGACGAAGATTCATTGACTCGCGACGTCGCAAGCAAACGGAAAAACGATCCGAAATATTGTGCTATAATCGAAACCGGGTTTAATTACTTTGGGAAGTCATCATCAAAACGCGTTGGTTGCTTTCACGACCAGAACGAGAACGGTTTGCGAACGCAATGGAGCTGAGAAAAGTGTCGTTGTGAGGTTTCTGGCTGAATTCTTGCAAAACGCGACAACCCGTGCCTCGGAGCGGAGAATATATAACGGACCGGTTTATGCACGAGTGAAATCTAAAATTTATTGACTTTTCAATTTTACGGACTTTGATCGTCGTAACGTTGCGGGGGGAGTTTGACATCGCTATAGTATTTCCTGGAAGCGAGGTTATAAAAAGGATGAAGAAAGCATTCCACGCGAATTGAGAAAGGGTGACAAAGTGTTTGTAGATATTTCTCTTCTTCGATATGAATTTTTTTCCAATAATGCTTGGGCTCGATTTCTTTCGGATCGGTTCGAAATCGTTTCAAGAATGTAGCAATTTTCTGTGGAATTGTAATCTTGACTCCAGTTATCTTCTTGACTCCAGTTACTTGTCGAAATATTTTTAAATTAATCCTGGTAGGAAAAGTCCTAGAAAGTAACTTAAACAAACCGCCTCAAACGCCCGAAGACAACATTCTCCTAAACGAAGCCAATTTGTCTAACCTCTGCCTTGTTTTCCGATCCCGTTTTCCATATACCTTCCCACCTTCAAGATCTCTTCAGTTTGTTTTCGCTTGCCCAAAGTTGTGTTGAGATTTTCCCTTTGTTGAGCAAAGGCCCTTTAAAATGGACAATTTTTCATGGCACGCGTCGAGCGAATTGGCCTATCGAAAGCCATTCCTTTCCAATCGTTTCCTCTTCTCCAACCAGACTCTTTGCAAAAGGTAATTAAATGCTGATTTAATTTTGACAAGGAGCACTCCGAAAACCCAACACGTACAAACACCAATGAAATACGGACATTCCCCACCATTCCTCATTTCCTTTTTCGTTCCCTTGCTACGGGAGAGGTTTCATTTATCCTCAAAAACGTCTTCATTAATGAACCGTCTGGGCTTCCAGCTATTGTCGAGGCTCGCTTACATTCGCTTTTCTCGGCGTTCGGCTTTTTTGGGAAACATTCCTTCCCGTTTTCATCCTCCGATGGGACGAATTGATTGGCATTTCATCGTTTATCACGTCCGACGCACACGCAGGGGGTTGCCCGTCCGGTTGATGCAAATTCGGAGGATGGAGGATTCCCTTCGACAAGTTTCCGATCCGATCCGGGCCGAGAAATGGAAAGAAAATTCCATTAAACGTGCCATTGATACGTTACGCGCGGAAAACCGAACTTGCGTTTGTTGCGCCAAAAAAGTGCGTGGAAAAGTGAATTGAAGATTCTTAAAGTCTCCTAGAAGATTGTTGCTTGTATTTTTTCTGCTGGGAAAATGTTTTTACTTCGTTTCTCCTGGGTATTTTTCCAGTGCTTTGAGCAAAGTTTTCTTCGAGCCGTTTGTTATCGTTGCTTCTAGGAACCATTTGTTTCGGCAAACAACTGCGCCGTGGATCAAAATCGTTCGAGGAAGTATTGGTTTCCGATCTCGTTTGCTTCTAATGCTCGCATTAATATTTAAGTTAAAAGGTATTTAACCTTCGTGCTGGAGATAAAGTGGCTTATGGTTAAGTACTTAGAAACACCTTCCCAACGAAGCAATAAAAACATAACTCTAAAGTATGCTTGTTCTGTAAAGGGAAACTTTAGCATACGAAATAAAATAAACTTTCTTATGCCTTCGTATTTGCAATGAGGCATGTATTGAACTCAAGGAATGCTTCTCGAGTTCATAAATTAGCATCACTCTCGACCGAACCATCCATCGTGCGTAGGGTGCGTAGAATGTGCGAGATGGAGTGAAGGAACCGAGTGGTATCTTGGGAAATATTTACGCAAATAGCAACGATAAGCGAAGGAGACATTCCCAACTACGTTCCACGAATATTCTGGTCCGAAATGTCACTGCATTGATTGATTCGATTTGTCCATGATGTCGGAATTCTCAACCAGAGATTGATACCCAAGCAATTCGTCGCAGAATCCCTTTGGAGTATGATGTCCGTGGGCGAAGAAATTGTTGGCTAGCATCGAGCATAAATTTGAATCACAATCACTTCGGGTTTGCTTAATTTATTAAGCATCTCAATATTTGATAAAACGATAGGTTAATTAATGCAAAGCACGGGATAGATCGTAAATATAAAGCTTTGCTTTCCTTTTGAGATTTATGACATAATTTTTCGATTCAATTGAAATTATTTTCCATCTTTTCATTGTACTTATCTTTATCAGTTTTTTTCTTAAAGGTAAATTTAGAGATGAATTAAATTGAAAACTTTGAAATGCAAGTGAGACTTATTAAAGATTTCAAAGGTAAATTCATTCGGGTAAAAAGATTCTCCTCTGATCTGTGCTGCGGTTTTCCGAAAGGCTCTCCTCCAACCTCAACCAATCCGTGCGACATACGGCCGTACACGAGCGGGTGTTCATCTTGGTTTGTTCTGTTGCGGTTCTTGTAGCTTTGTTGCCCTGATTT
>KE525347.1:1712805-1730863 GCA_000441895.2 Anopheles sinensis
TCCCCCCCCCCCCCCGGCAGGTCGGTCGGTTGTGTTCGACTAATGGCTTGTCGATTTTGTTACTCCCGGGAAAATCTACCAACCTCCAAAAGCGACACCACACGAACACGCGCGAAAAGCCTACCGAAACACGGTACGGTACGTACGGTACGTGTGCGTGCACACATCACAACATTGGCCGTTGCCATTGCCGACCGCAACGCTTCGAAGGGAGTTGGTATGCTATGGCTTCCAAAATCCGCACACTCAAAGTCATCGTTACCGAGAATAGGGAGCTAATTTGATATTTCAAAGCACGGATTCGCTATACGCGAAAACCCGGTTAATTTAGTGCGTAAGGATTAGAAACAGAATGGATTTAGATTAGCTGCGCTGGAAAGCTATTCAGTGTTGAAAAACACTCGAACTGCGTTGGTTGTTATTTCTGAGACAGGAAAAACATATTCTAATGAGGCAGAAGGAAAAACAACGATCTGGCTGGTATGATAGAAAATTAAGGACATGATTGTTGCTTTCCAAAAGAACAGTAATCCTAATCCGAACAAGAGCAACATGTGTTTGAATCCTCGTCAAAAACACGTCCGTTTCACCGTACGCAGCCACCGAAGCACGTACGCAGCCTAAAGCTCGACGTGGTTTTGCGTGAAAACCTGGAAAAATGATGAATGAATGAAACACGTCGAACGAGTTGCGACAACGGGAAAAGCAATCACGGTACACGTGTACACTTTGGAAACGCGGTTTTGCGCTTCTTTATTCGGATTGGCGTTATTCAAGGCCCTCTGATACATTATGATTATTTTTTGCTGCACGTATTTAACACCACGTCCGCTCGTGACGTGCGTGGGAAGCAACCAGGTTCCGTCGCAGATATTGGATGGCGGGCTGTTTGCAGGAACAATTTCCCTCCGTCACGCGTTTCTATATTTTTTATTAGACTTTCTGCTCATTCATCGTCACGCCAGGCGTCGATTAAAATTTACTGAAAGGATGTGTCAAAAAAGTGGCCAAATAAGTGCAAAAACGGCGAAAAGCACACAGTTCTGAATCCATTTACCATCGTGCCATCGCGTGTGTGTTGGAGGTATGAAACCAATTTTGGTACGTCTTACGGATCGCAAAACCAACGCAAGTTACGATGGAAACAATAGTGGTTTTTCTAACTCCTCGATTAGACAAACCACTAACACGCAAAAAGTAGCTTGATTGGATTGTTTCGTTCCTAAACTTCGTATTCGCTAATGAACCGTTTAATTGTGTGCAGTTTATACGCACAAACACGACCCGCAAACGACTTTTTTAAATGTTTAATTAGCGTCGAATCTGGGCTCGGTGTTTTCCCGCCAATAATTAACAATTCCGATCGTTCCGATTGCACTCGAAATGTGCTAGGCTCAGGGAATGTTTTCGAATTGTATACTACGGAATGACGTTCCAGCGTATTCGAGGTTCATTTTGATTGTGGTCGCCGCTTGGGGGTTTGAATCCGGTATCACAGGATGGAACTGGATATGTTTGGCGGCTGCACCGCCTCATCGGAAAAACATTTTAATTTTCAAGGCCATTCAAGGGAACGGCGTAGTGCATGTGGTGGTGTATGTTTATTCGGTGAAAATTTCCCGGAAATAAATCGACCCACTTCCGATAAACTCCCTCAAAGGAGACTCCTGGCGGTCGTTGCTATGGCGTTTACCTTATTTTTACGATACCGACCTCATTTCAGATTAAACCGAAACAAGGCTCGCGAACCGGAAATGGATTGGTATGACAGTCGTGGAACTGTTTGGCTGCAAATTGAGTACGATTCTTTCCAATTTATATTTCCGTCAGATTGTGGGATGAATAATGGGCGACGTTTTTTACGTGGAAATACCTCCCGATACACAAACCAATAGAGAAATTCTGAAAAGACTTATTGCTTCAAGATAGCGTTGATAAATGGTATTTGATGTTTTCAGTTTTGTTTTCCTTCTCTATGCTGGTTTTAATAAAGGAAGTTAATTTTCATTTCGATCAACGAGCTGAGAGTTTGATTTAACGGAAAGCGTAGCGGAAAAGCTCTAACATGCGGATGCTGGTAGGATGAAAGCTTTCAACTCCCCGAATGTTGTGATGAAATATTTCACATGATTTCACTTTGGGAGTTCGGTGGTAAAAATCGGACCAAAAGACTAAAAAATTATACTAAATTAGCTATTTCAAAAACTTAGTGTTAGTGGAACATGATTCAAATTATTGAATATTCTCAATCAGTGATGCAATATTAAATGAGATATTGTTCACCCCGTTACGATAGCACTATGCGAATGCTTTATGCAACGAGGTTTCTCTTAAATGATTATGTTGAATGAAAAGGGAAGTCGTGCCTTCTTTACTGGTAGTTTAAAAAGGTATGAAAAATTGTCATTTTATGTAGTCGTCAATTTGACAATAATTTGTCCTATAGTGCATTTCGGAGGAACTCAACACATCCGCGCCACGCGCACTCATCCCGCGCCTAGAGAGCTTTTGCTTTGCACAGCTGAGCCGGCCGAGCTGACGTCGACTTAGTCTCGCCGGAACATTCAACGCAAGAAGACGATCGTGGCTCAATCATCACGCGCTCCGCTTCCGTCAGAATGGCGCAGTTTATTGTTTGCCTTTCGTGAACGACACGTTGGGAAGAAGCTGTGCAACAAAGTGGAAAAACAACACCGACCGAAGACATAAGCATTTCCGAATCGCCTGACCAGTGGTTACGTACGGTAAAGTGATGGAGTTGGCACGAAAACGAGTGTTGTGCGAGTGATCTTTGGTTGATTCTGTTGCAAACAGCTGATGGACGGGTTCGTATGACGGATAAAAAGTGTTGTTTTAAAGAAACATGCGAAGTCGGGATTCACGTGATTGAAATCATCAAGAAAAGTGTGTGTAAAGAATTATTTTCTGTTTTTATTATTGCTATAATGGTTCTTTAAATGTTCAAGAGCTGAAAAAGAAAACACTTTTCTTAGTTATTTTTCTTCAACAAAGATAAATATGTAAGTGCCATAAAACGATCGTTCAGGCGAAAGGAACTTTGTACGCGTTCTTCATAAATTTCCACCGCCAAGAGCAAAGTGCTCGGCGTAAGTTGTCACTCGTTTCGATTAAGTGAAAATACGCCGCAAGATAAACAACGACAGCAGGAACAAAAAGCAAACCAACCCATTCGATCGGTACAACGCTTGTCGGCGCATTAAACATAAATTTCGGATAAATCTTGGCACCATTTAAAGCGGCAGGGGGTAGTGATTTTCCCCACCACCCCGGGCTAGAATTTACGTCAGGTGGAGTCTGCTGTCCGTTGAGTGCGCGAGATTTGTGTGTACTTTTATGCAACCGAGCCCTCGCGAGGCAATAGCGCAGTTATGGGACCTTTCTTTGGGAACGCGCGAGAGAATGCGCGAGAGTCAACCGATCGGAATACATTGCGCAAGACGGCGGTTTAGAACGATCGAAATGGGCAGGAAAAAGCATAAAGTGGTTTCGATCGAATCGCGGTCGGTCGTACTGCCCGCATCTGGATGGCCACTCCTTGGTGATGGAGCAGGAGCTCGAAAATGGGTGGAATGCGATGCAGAGAACGTACCTCGGCGTGACAGAGAGCGCATGCGGATCGGCTAGAACTGATCGCTAGAACTGGCCACTACCGAAAGCGACGAACCCGCATGAGCGTTAAGGCGCCATATCTGTGCGCTTCCCAAGACGCTGTTGTGTCCCATCAGTTGCGTCGGCAAGACTTTGTTGAAGCACGGGCCCGGATAGGAGAGAGAAAGAGGGTTTCAAAAAAGAAGTAACAACGCATAAAACATATGTCCACGGTCGAAGTGCTGTGAGGCGAGAACAAGGCGAGTGGAATCTTTCTCTTTTCTACTTGAGGGATGAAAAAAAAAGCTTCAAACCTTCACCCTCAGTGCAACCGTAATCGCCGGTTGCCGGTAAACTTATGCTCAGCGCGTGGAGATTATGTTTTATTGTTTTCTGTACGGTTCGAAACGGGGTGGTGTTGGAAGGAAGAGCGACAAATTATGAGGGTCACAACCCGCCGATGAACCGCTATGTCGCTAAAAACCGATGTAGACGAGCCCTCCGGAGCCCAACGAGCTGGGACGGGGTCGGAATACTAAAACCAACGGCCATCGACAGTTAACGATCGAGGTTGATAGTTGCTGAATTTTGATTGTTTGTTGTTCAGGCTTTAATAGTTTTCAGTTCAAAAGCCTCCGCCTTCGATTGATGTAATTGTTTACGGAAATTGACTTGTTTCAATCGGAATAATTATTCTTATTTCGAAGAGAACCAAACACCCAGAGGCAATTGGTCTTACTGAATGTTGAAAAGGTATTTATATCCATCAACAAGCGATTGTTTACAGTACTTTAACTCGATTCGATTAAAAATGTTTATTGATAAAACAAATCAACAAAATCAAAATAAAAATCGTCGAAGTGCTGACTCACAGCAAAGAAGTGGGAAAACAACCCACGGATCATCGAAGTTCGGGTCCCAGGGTTGCCAGGAAAGGTAAGAAGTAATGAGAAATAATTCAGCTGGAAAAACAGACCAAGCAACCCGTGGAGCAACCTGTTGCTAGCTGCATCGATCCATCGATCTCGTGTTGCACAGTTGCAGTTCCTCCTCCGTCCTCAGTTGGGAGAAAAAGGGACATCTTCAGCCCCCGTTTTTCCGCGACCATGAATTTCTTGTCCGATTCGTCTATTTCTCATTGACTTGTTCGAAGCTTTTTCCTTTTTTCCCTTCTGCTGCTTCAACCGTTCGCGTGACCGATGGGGGATTTTCAGTTTTGTTTTATTTCTTCTTTTCGCGCACTCGCTCGCTTTTTCCACTTGATCTGCGGACTAGAGCGGGCTGGTTGGCTGATCGGACGGTAAAACCTGTTCCTCGTTTCTCCGCTGTCCCGATTTTTCAAATACCGATACAATTTCCCGATGCGTGCGCAGCTGATTTGGCAAGCATTTTGTTTTTGTTATTTCGCGAAATCAAAAGAAAGGTTATTTTCATTTTCCGATTCCGCTCGATTTCGAATGGAAGTGAGAAATTGGTCGTTTCGGTGTACTGTTCTTTCACTAATTTTCTCCCCTCTTATGCAACGGGATCGATCTTCCACCCTCGATCGAGAAGTTTTTCCGTTCACAAATCATCGGTCGATCAATTTTCGGTTCCCAGTTTCGCACTTACGGATCCCACCTTTCCGATCGAGCCGCGAATAAATAATTAGTAATACCTCTTTCTTACACCAGCATTCCATCATCCCAGGTACCTTTCTCCCCTCCTCCCCTTGAGTGAGATATTCTTAGAGCAAAACAAAGCCAAAACAAAAAGGAAAACGTTCTGCTTCCCATTCCTGTCCACCTGATTTGTCGTCGATCGTCGATCGCGCGGGTGGTGGGTTGAAAAGGGTGTGAGGGCGGGAAATAATTAGCATAGAACAGAGCATCGAAGGAAACCGGCGGGGGAAAGGTGGCGATGGAAGTAGAAAGCAAAAAAAAACGCGATCCATTAATCATGTGTAAGTGTTGAAAATTGATGAACCGCTACGAGAAACCGGAGTCCGCGAGCTGGACCAAATGAAGCACGGCTCGTGATGCTATTGTGTGTGCACCTCCTTCAATAACACCCAACCCCCAGCACACCACCCACAGTTTACACGAAGACGAAAAAAAAATCCGATCACCAACAAATAGCAGAACAAAACATTAACACGCTGTTGAGAACAGAATGGAACTATGCTAGCTGTTGAAAAAAAGCATTTACCTATACTTTGAAGGCAACCCGGCCAGACCATCCCGTTCTGGCCACCCCTAGGGCATGTGTGACCACCCCCACGAGAGGCAAACGGAGGCCCAATTGTTGTGCCCGAATAGGCGTTGCTAAAATCCATTCAAATGCGGAAAAGAATGGATCGAGAAAACCTTTTTCGATACGCAGTTTTTTTTTCCACTAGTGTCCGGAGGGGACTGCCTTCCGGAACAGAATATTTGATACCCACCTATACCGTGATCGCCGGCTCCAGAATCATGGTGATGAGTTTTGCTTGATCGGTTAATTAACTTTTTTACATTCTCTTCTACGCTTTCCGTTCGCTTCCCTTATCGTTTTGCTTTCTTTTTCCCTCCGGAATTTTCCCGATGATAGATCGATGTAAAGTTGAAGAATTTGGGGATGAAATGGAGATGAATTTTAGTGCGGGATCGAAAAGCCGAGGGCCGGGAGTGAGCATGGACGCCACGCGTTTGCAATGAGACTGATCATAATGTGTTCTGTTCCGTCTGCTCATTGCTTATTCATTTTTCATTTTTCACCGTTTAAGCGAGTGGATTGCTTCTATTTAACAATCTTTCTTTTTCTGTCTTCTCTTTTCTCGCAACTTAGTTTTCATTCATTGTTCATTTGAATTTTTCATTTTAGTTTGGTTTAGTGTATCGATAGCGGAAAGAATTTCCAAACTTTACCGTTCTTATCGCTGTTTTTCCTGCCATTCCTTTCCTACTCGACATCTCCGGATCTGGACACGCATTTTCCTCACCCCGGTGGCAGGTGGTCAACCCAAACCGGCGAGCTTCCCGGGATGCTGAAAGACGTCTATTTTTCAAGTGCTCATTCTTCTCAATTTTTTCTCCATTTCACTTAATCAAAGGCGCACGAACGCACGCCTCCCGCTTTTAGGGACGGCAAAAAAAGGTAAAAGTAAGTCAATCCGGCACGACACTCCCTTTAATCCTCCACCTGTTTTTCCTTCTTTCCCCGCTGGGAATGGAAAATGCTAATCAAAATCTCACACTTCAATGCCAGATCTCGTGACCTACAATGGAAAAGTGAGAAAAAATGAACCTGGCGTCTTCCGAGCTCGCGCTCGGAAATGGCTGGCAAATTTATACCATTTTCCTTTCCCTCCCCCCGCCCCAGCTGGGCACCTGTCGCAGTGTGGGCGAGAGTGCGGAAGGTTGGCAGGTTGGCTTCGAAGGCTGTCAGCTGTAGGCAAGTATTTGGGGCAGCGTAGAATTTGCTGCATTTCCGTTAGGCGTGTCGTGCTCGATCGTGAAGTGAAGTGCGACGTCTTTGAAATGCCATAAGCCCGGCACCGTTTTTGCCTTCCACGCGAGCCTATGGTGAATTTGTAATGACTAAATAATGGCCGTCATTGTGGAGGATGGGCCGTTTAATTGAGGAATAACTCTGGTTGACTTTTACTGCACACTTTCAAAAGTGACGAACATTTTACGAGTGACAAATTGAGGAAACATTTCTTTTTATTATGTTTTCATGATTTTTATCTGGTTTCTGAAAGATTTAAAACAGAGACAATCATGAATCCTTAATGCTGGTAAAATTTATTTGTTGAGAAGTTTTAGAAACAATCTATAACAAAACAAATTAAATTAAAATCCACAGAACCAATAGAAATAACACCAATTTGGGTGTAAATAATATTGAAAGATGATCCTCAGAGTGGATGAGAGAAGAAACAAACATCATCAGGCCATCTTCAAAGGGCCTGCTCGAAAATTAAGCCAACAGCCGCATATGTTGTGAACGTTTGTGTGCGAGACGATGGACCGTTTGCGTACGTGCGCGGAACGGAAACATCGTAAATTTAAAACAAAAGCCAAATGTTATGTTATGCGCCCGCCGAGATCCGGCCTGTTCCATCCATCGCGTTGCGCAACCGGCGAGTTGATGAGACGCGGGCTGAAAACAAAAGATGGAAAACGTTCGAAACTGTACGAAAATTTCCAACACAACACGGTCCCGTCACGCGCGCGCGCCGGACGATCGATGGGTGGCCGTGTTCGATCAGTCGATCGATCGATCCGTCGATGGATGGTGCGGGTTGCTGGGAAAACACCCACTCCCTTTGCCGACACGTGGCGGAACGGGTCATTTGCTTATCGGCCCGTGTAATCGTGCCCCCTTTGCCTTCTCGTCGGTGGGCGAGAGAGTGTTTTCTTTCCCCTTTCGCCATTATCAAACGCCTGATACGGGCTAGGTTAGTTACATAAAATCATCGGGTACCCTTAAGTGAGTGATTGATGGTCCATGTTGGAGAAGTAAGGGAAACACACAAATGGTGCCTTTCGATTGGCATTGAATAATCTCAACGTCAAACTTTTGAATATTAAATTTAACATTCTTCTGTTTTTGGTAATAAATTGTCCCATAAATCAACATGTTTTACAACGCTTTGTTTTTCAGAACAACACAATGACTACGAAGAAAATGTAGAGACCTGATAAATATAAACAAACGATGATAGTGAAATGGGACGAAGATAAAAATAGATTAGTCGGTCGTTTTAATCAAAGCATCGTTTACAATCAAAGGGAAAACCTAAACACACGCCATCGATTGGTTTCCTCCTGGTTCCGTCCTTGAAACGCCAAGTGTCCAACAACAAGGCAAGTGCGCTCCAGTTCCTGTCCGCGGTCCGTTCGTGTAACAAGTGAGGGGAAAAAAAGATAAATAAATCGGTGCCGAACATGGTGTTCCGGATCCGGCCGGCCGTCTGGTCCTCTGGTCTAGAAGTGGAGCGAAAAGTGTACTGAAGTGAGACAACGGGAGCGCGCCGCCGGTGTGTATTGGGATGCGCCCGTGACGCTCTGTTTTCAGGTGTTCATCATGTTACGTACTGTGTGTGTGTGGTGAGGAAAAGTGTGTCCGTGCAGCTTCCCGCTGAGCATTTCCTTTGAATCAAACGTGTGCTCCGATCAAACGCAAATCTAATTGCAAATCGAAGAGAACAAGTGGTTGGTGGTAGTTTTCTTTTACTGTACGTTTTTCCACCCGACCATCACAAGATGCCTTCCGGATATCGAGCGAATGGGCACATAGCGTTGCCGGTCAGCAACGGTCATATTAGTAAGTACTACCTTTTCAACGAATTGAATTAAGAAAAATCAAATAATATAAACTTATAATTGAAGAAATAATGAGTATGGCTTAATGATTATTATTAGCTTGCAACAATAATTTGAATGCTTTTCATTGAGAATTAATTCAATCGTTAACAGTTGCTGTCATTGTCAATCAGAAACTTAGATAAACGTAATTTTTGATTTGCAAATAACAATTTCATCGTATCACTTACAGCAAATTGGTTTATCATCATGAATAATATCATTCTCATGTCCTTTCCTACACACGCATGTAAAAGCACTTTATGAAGAAAATAAAGCAATATAAAACCCATTTTCGAGGCGATCCATAAACTTAGAACGATGAAACTATAACTAAGCTCATATCGAGTTATAAAAATATATTTTCCAAGAAACGAGCCAGAAGGAAATGTGTTTCTCTGTCAGCATATTTAGCAACAGCTAGGATTGTAGACTGTCTAAACAACACACACTGTGTGCTTTTATTCCTACTTCTTAGGGCATTCATTTTTAACATGTGTGATAGGAAAGCCTTAACAAACATCGCAGGTCGGAGAGATCTAGCACAGCAAGCTACTAAAGGCGATGGCTTTACAAATGAGCATCATTTAAATATTTTATAGCTCCTGTGAAAACGTCACGCGATGGAACGCACGAAACAAAAAAAAAACAGCGGACATTTGTTCTTCGGATTAGAGTAGAAGTTCCCTTGTCTTTCGCCTACCGTGTACCTGTTTTATACCTATGTTCATATTTTTTACACACTCGGTTGTTGATTTTTTGTTTTGTTTTAACTGTGCCCTGATGAAGGTGATGATTTGGTTTGGGTTTTCTTTTTCTCTCGCGAGCATGTCGTTGTGCCCTGCGCGAGAGATAAAAGATTCGTGCTGCCTCCACGACAACCACGTGTGAAGGAATAAAATTAAGATTTTTACGATCGACCCCCGGCGGAATCCACCTTCACGGATCGCTTAGTCAAAATATTTTAGCATAACATAATGCGAAAGAGCCTTCGTCGTGGGGTGCGGAATTTTCGTTTGCCTCAGATAACCTTGACCGAGGGCTTCCAAACAGCAGAGCTTCTTCGAGCAGCTTTCGTTCTTCGGCGATGAGTCAGGGTGAAGGTGCGTTTTTCGCCTTTCTTTCTTCGCCACTCGAATCAGCTGATCGAACACTGAGGACTTTTTGCGTCTTTAACCGTTTATCGTTCGCTCGTTCGGTTTGGCTGATGGCTTTAAATGAGCCTTGTCTGTTCCTCCCCGGGGTAGATTACTTCGATTACGTTGAAGAGAGCAAAAAATGCCGCCAACAGAAGGCAGCAAAAGGCACAAGAGAAACCCACCACCCGGCTTATGTGTCGCCATCGTATGGAGGCGTTCTTCGGTGCTGTTTTCTTTTTCGTCGATTGTTGGCAAAAGATTAACATCCAGCGAAAGATGTAATCAGCTAGGCCCGTTGCCGCCACCGGAGATAATTCCTATAATTATTCCTCACCCATTCGAAGGAGGACGTCGGTGTCGGTAGGGGAGCGTCCCTAGCGTTCGTCACCGAATCGATCGAACTCATGTAATTTCGCTTCCCGCCAACCAGCAGCTGATCGATGTTCATCCACGCCTGCCATGAGGGGGAAAAACAACAAAATAGATCGATATTATAAGCCTCATTCAGCGAGTTTAGCCTCGTGGGCGAAACGGGGAGGACGCTGGAACGAGGGACGCTATTTAGCGCGACTTGCGCAATCAGCACGCGCAAAGCCATTCATTCGCTCGTTCGTCACTAGACCGAGACGAAATGGCCACCACAAGCTCCCTTCATGCACACACACACACAAACTGATCGTTTAAAAAGCAATATAGGGACACGGCCCTTTGGAGAGATTTTCCTCTTGGAGCTTCCCTGCGAGGCTAACTTTCTTTCAGCAGGGAAATTGTCTCCACTTCCTGGTTGCAATTTTCTCCTGGATTATTCAGAGCAAAGAAGAAGGAAAACTATGTTTCACCAAGTCATCATCTATTAATGTCTTGTTTATTTTATTAATTTGGAAACGAAAGCGTAGATAATCAATCAGCACTATCAAAACTTTACAGGAGTGTACTAATGGGTAACTTTAAATGTACTTTATATTGATATGTTTTTCACTTATGTATTTAATCTTTAATTCTTGTGTCTTTCTAAGATTATAAAATGTTATCTTATCGTTTAAACATGTCATGATATTTAAAAGAAAACGAAAAAGTAGAGATCATTTCAAAATTTCACATTTTAATCAAGGGGACACAAATCGGATGAGACGCATGACAAACTGTATCATGTTCGTTGTGCTGAATCAATTCCTACGAACCTCGTTTAACCCACCGAAAACGAACCCAAACGAGCTGCAAAAGATATTAAGAATTCATCAAACGTCTTCACGTTGCGATGATTTAATGCACCACGCAATGGATATAGAAGAATTCAAATTGAACGGGAAGAATTAGAAAAATAAGTTTAAGTCACCGAATGGAACGCGAGCCGAAGCTGTTCGAAATTGAATAGAATATTTGGTTTCCAAAAAGAGACCGTTCATGAAATGCAGAATTAATTGTGGCCACCCCCTTCACGATTCCTGAGGAGCAGAAAAAAAAAATCAACATCCCTACATTCGTGCGGCTCGATTTACTTGTCACTCTCCGCCGGGTTCCGGCCCCAACGAGCCCTCGATGACTCAAACATGATTTTGTTGAACGGAAATCAGCCAGCGTTCGATCGAAAGAAGCGATCAATTTTTTGACTGCTCAGACGTAACCCTCCCGGGAGGCGCGAGATGAGAAATCGAAACCTTCCCGAAAAATCGTCCAACGGCTTTTGAGGTTCATGTGTCAAGAGCGTGTGGTTCCTTTTATTCAATTGCCTCTGCCTTTGCCTTTAAGGTGCGACCTGGCGGTCTTACTTTAGCCTCGGGGTGAGAGAGCAGAGAAGAGAAGAAAAAAGAAGGTATCCTCACGAAGGTCATTGTCATGCTGGCACGCCCGTTCAGCAGCAGCTGAAAGACCGCCCGAGGTGTAGGGAAATTAGTGCTCCCCCAACTAAACGGATTCGATCGCGACTTCGCCGAAGCACAATGAAATAAAGAGTGCCAGGTTTGAAAGAAAAAAAAACATCGAGAAACCGAACCACAACGTCATAATTACACGCAAATTTGTCATATTTCTTAACTATTGTGCGGTTCAAGCTGACATCTATAAAGCCCCGCGAGGGGGCCATGATGCTTGAGAAATGGTGGTCCTTGGAAACCGAAAGAATTTCGACCGGGAAATAACCAATTTACGGCAACGCTCCCAAAATGGAGAGCAAAAATGGGAAAACGTTAGCGCAAAGCGCTGGTGGAACGATACGTTAGAAGTCAACGGCAGGCCAGGCCGTCAGATTTATCTGAAACAACGGATCCGGCAACGGAAAGCTGTAGCGAGACAGCGAGGAAGTGAGCAAGGAAGCTATTAATCAGCCGGTAATAGGAAATGTACATCTTTGTCGATTTTTATCACTTGAAATGCGAAACAAAAGTGATGAAAAATATGACAAAACTTGAGAAATAAATTAAGTTGTTAGAGTTGTCACAGGTTAAATATTATATTTACAATCTGGAAAGGGTAAATAATGCAAAAAGTCGAGCAAAGATTTTTTTTAAAGAACAATTTGCAAAATAAATTAAATCGTAAGAGGTGTTGCAGGTTAAATATAAATATTTTACAATGTGGAAAGCGTGAATAATGCAAATCTTCATGCATGAATTTATTTTAAAAATTGCTTCTCAAACATTCAACAACTGTGTCCGGGTTCGGGATGCATTTCCCAGCAGTTATGACATTTGATGTCATAAAGCCAGTCATATTCCTTTTGATTTTTTCCCATCATTTCCCCTCTTTCTCTACCCCCTCGTCCTTCAATCAACACCGGCATGCGAAAGGCGCATCTGCGACATCCAAGGGCCATCTATAAAAGCCCATTTTTACAACCGAAAGGGCATAAACACGCGGCCGTGAATGACCTCCCGTGAAATGATGCTCCATTCCGTTGATGTCGGTCGGATTTGATTGAATTTCCTCCGGGCCTTCGGCATTCCCCCTCGCCAAGGGTCCCGTGTAATGGCCGTCGGTAATTATCACTTTTCACATTCCGACTCGAATCGCTTTTCGATCAGCCGGCTGGGGAAGGTAACGGGCAAAAGGGACTGAGACTTTCTTTCCCGAAGAAGTCGCCGTAACGCATACTTACCGACTGATGCCAAAGTGATGGCCGACGAACTCCCGAACGGAAACGGGGACACATGCGGATTCGGATATCTTAATTGTCGCCAACGAAGGTTGGAATTTTCCGCCGAGATCATCACGGAACTACCTGTCCCCTTTTCTTTCTGATGGTTTCTACTGGAATTGTAAAAAAAAACAAAAAGCTTCTTAGCCGTTTTCGCCGTGGTTGGGTCAATTTCGTGATCAATTCCACGTCGTCGAATGTTGAAAACAGGCAGAGATAATGCAAAAGGAAGATCACCATAGCCGTTCCGAGGTGGATGACATGAACTTCGCGAAAGACCTCCGTCAAGCCGTTGACACTCCGCCAAGTCGCCAATTGTTCCGTTTCACGACCACGACATAATCGCCATCCCCTTTCTCCCTTTCCTCAAGGCCAGCGTGACGTTCACGCACGGTCCACATCCGGCGGAACGTTCCCATTTTCCACCGCCAAACGGATCCAGCGCAACTCCCCCCGTTGTGTCGATCGGTTTCTATTTCTAAACCATCGGCCCGAAAGCCGGGATGATGAGGAGAAAATATGCAAATTATGTTGCCGCGCCGTGGCAGATATGTTGCAGCCGTGGTTTTAGCGTGAGGAGGATACATTAAGGGAGTGCGAGTGCATATGGTATCGCTAATGTATGCAAATCATCCCGATGCTACGATGGGAACGAGAGGGAGGAAAAAGTAAAACTGGTGCATATCGTGCATTGACTTAGGTCGTGTTTGTGTTGTAGTAGGGAAGGCAAAATGTTCACCAGCGATCATGAAAAGATTGGAAACAAATGATAACCAATTTCTTATATCTTAAGCTTCTTATGAACGTTATTTTCTAAGCTATCCTATTTTCAAATTATTGCCAATTTATTCTCTTGATCATTCCCCTAAAAATCCGAGCGACCAAGTAACTTTTCGCTGCGCCCATTTTATCAAAACACATGTACACCGGAGGTTGTATTTCGCCGGCGACACGCGGGTTGAAGCGCGAACCGCATGTCCGGATGTCGTCCGGTTATCATCCCCGATCGCGGATCGCGTGATCACTCTTTCTTTCGTCGGGCGCGTCGTCTCCATCCATCGGCGACGCATCTTAATCGCAGTGAAAACAGCTGCTTTGCGTTTCCTTTTCAACCGCCCCGGATCCGTCGAAGATAAATTCCCCCAAGGGGCAGAAGTCGTTCGACCCCCCTCGGGATGGCGAAAGTGGAAAGTTGTGACCTCCCTGCGGAGGGGAAATGCCAGGGGAAGAGAAGGACCCCGATTGGGTGGCTATCGATGTGACGATGGGCGTTTTGCTCCAGTTCTTCCCTCGACGCCTTCTTTCCTAGCCACGCGCTATCGTTCGTCTCTAATCCCAGAATGACGAGAAATGGTTGGGAAAATGGGCGGGCGGACGCAGAAACAGAGCTTTTCCCCATCCCTTTGCGTCTTCCCGCGATGCGAAAGCGTCAAAGTGGGCCCTCGGCGAGTGACCTTTTTCACGCGCCGGCCCTGAACGGAGCGTTCAATCAATTCGGCATCATGCCGCGCGAGCGTGTGAAAATTCAAAGCGCAGCCCGATAAATGCACGCCGCCTTTAGACCTTCGGACTACGGTGGCGCGGGACGCAAAAGTGTGTCGATGGGCCTTTTCCGGCATCTTCATTAAAAGAGCAACCCCGGACTGCTCATTCCCAAAAAGCCTGCTTTAATGTCGCTTCCTGCGTTCAACCCATTTTCATACAAGAAAGAAACAACTTTTACTGCCTCGGATGTAAGTTTGTACAATCAAAGTCTTTTTTTTGGGAGGATTCAATTGCGTTGAACTGTCCAAAACGTTATTTTGTTTTGGTTTTTGGTGAGAATTATTTTTTCACTTCCTCTCATTTATGAAATTGCATTTCTTTTTTTCAATCTTGCAGCGAAACTTATCAATTTTTATTTTATTTATCACTTACGGTAAGGTTCCTTACCTTTCAATTTCGAGGAGTTGCAAAATTTATTTATAGCAATACTTTGCAAGAATACTTTGCAGTAGTGAAGTTATCTATGGGAAGAGTAATATAAGTGTTAAGGTGCTTTTTATCTCTATGTCTTTAAAACGATTTTATTTGTACCAAAAGAATTATGATGAAAGGTACCAAAACCCATGAATCTTATTTTACGAAAGGTTTATCTTGGAAAGATCCAAGAAAAATGGTTTAAAAATCAGGTTGAACGAAATCTCTCAAATGAAGGCCAAAAATGGATGTACATTATTATTACAATAAATCAATCCGATCTTTTCATATTAGTTCACCATTGTTAAATAAATAAAGCGAATGTCTCATTGTGTTTCCTTGAAAGTATAAAAGCAAAAAGACTTGCAGTTAAAGCTTAAACAGCTCGTAAACCATTTGGGATCATTTGAAAGGAACTAAAGCGGTCCATTCTACGAGGATAATTTGTCCCCCGACGAAAGTAATCCTCGTTACGCGAGACCCGGGTGTTACCGTGTGTCCCAACCAGAGCAGGTTGGTGTTGGTGGGCCTTGGAAAAATGGGTAAAAACCCCCTTGCCAAAGAAAACCTAGCTGCCAACAAGCTCCTGCATCCTCCGGTGAATGTGAACGGCTTCGAGCATTCTGGCTAATGATTCTAACTACAGCGCGACCACTTGCGGCATCGTCGTGCAAAGTGGGTCAACAGTACTTTTGAGGGCAGTTTTGTTTTTGCTTCCCCTCCGACGTTTGCATCTTAGCCGAGCGATTAAGCCAAAGCCTCTCCGGTGTCGAGCCGCTTCATTTGGCCCACTTGGCCTCGTGTTGTGTGCGCCGCGTTGTGTAACTCATAAATAATTCCCTTCACCGAGGCCCGCGGGACCACGCGCCGTAAATCGGGAGAAGCCTCAGATTCATCCGAAGAAGCGTTGGCAGTTTCTTCTGCGGCGCGCGACCTCCAAAAGCAAGCGCCGAGAATTAGTCCGGTTCCCAAACTCGAGCGGAGAAAACCGAAATCTACCACCGTAATTCGTAACCAAGCACGGGGTTGGAAGTGCCTGGAGTGAAATTTATCCCGTCATTTATTCATCCAACCCCGAGAGCTAACCTTCATTCGGTGGGTTTTGTGATTTGGGTTTTCTTCGAAAGCTGTCCGAAGATTAACACCCCGTGCCTCCCGTGGGGAACGTTTTTCGTTTTTCGGGGCAGCACTTTCCAACCAAGAAGAAAACCTATCCGATAATTAATAGATTTACGGCTGCATTCTCGGCTGTGTCACTTTTGTCTCGTGTTCCCTATCGCTCCATTCCCTTTGGTATGAGCCGGAAATGGGTGGCGCAAGTGAAGCGCTCGAAGCTGGGTTTTTTTCTCCCCCATCGCTTACCTTTAACGGCTCATTTAAGCTTTGGCTCTAGGTTGGCGGTGGCTATTTTCCCATTCACTGGCACATTCGAGGTCGCACTCGACGTCGACGTCGCTAATTGATAAATAATCATCGCTAAATCGATGTGCCCGAGATGCCGCTGTGCCAATTTGCGACCGAGCGGAAAAGCCGGGCCCGAAGTCTGTCCATGGGCTAGTGACACAATTTTGTCACGCACGAAATACTTGAGGAATATGGGCAGCTCTGTTGCCTAATTTCCGTTTGTTGGTTTTGTACAATTTTTCCTTCTTCCGATTTGTTTTAGTTTTGCTTTTTAAACCAGAAAAATGAGCTAAGAGAAAAAACAAATAATTGAACAAGGAAAAAAACACACACTAAATGAAACCATCACCACGAAACGATCAACGAAAGGAAATCCACGCGCAGCGAACGAGATAAAAATCGAAAACGCATCCCACCACTTCCGACACGGTGCAAAAATGGGGTGGAAATAAAATAAAAATTAAATCAAGGCAAAGCAAAAAAACAAACAACCAAACATCCCGAATCGAAATGCGAAACGAAAGACTTCAACGCCGCAGACAGAAAGCGACGAACCCGCGCTCCGCGTGGCGTTGAAGTCTTCGGTGTTGTTGTTGGTGTCGATATGGCAGTTGATAAAGTAAAAGTGGTCGTCACAACGTAATGATGCAAAAAAAACATAGATAAGAAAACATTGCTGGCGCTAAGAAATGGCACAGATTGAAGGAATTGAAAGCGGGAGCATTCCGGGAGCCATCAGGCAGTTTCGTTCGTAACTCGTTTCCAAGGGTGATGCGATTGTCAATCATCAACATGGCACCGCCGGTGGCCGCGACATACGAGAGAAAATGAAATACAAACACTACACACCTGAAGGAATGCTTTCTTCTTCCAAAGTCAATGGGAAAGGGATTTAACAGGCATGCACATGGAAGTGAAGGAGATAAAACAAATGGGAACTCATTATACCGGCTTGTGTGGAAAAACAAAATCTCAAAGTAGCTTCCGAAGTGGAAAATCCTCCATCCAGCGCCTTTTCCCCAGCCCGTGCTCGGCCGGGAAACTCAATGAAGAGTGAAAATGGCACACACGACTCGGAGGAAAAGACGTTGTGTGCAGCAAGAACAATGCGCTTTTGTGCTCGATTCCATGTTTTCCACCAGCTGTGCAGTTCGCCCGATGCAGATGGGCAGTGCAAGTGTGCGGCAAGTACTGCTGCTGCATAATGTGATGTGCATTCCCTTCTTCACTCGATGCTCGACGCCTTGTTGGCCCATTTTCTTACCTCTTTCGCACCTCCTTCTGCTTTCTCACTCTCGTGCGCATTGCAGCGCTTCCTCGTAGGGCTTTCTTTCCAAACAAAGTCGACACCGCTCTCGTCTATGTTGTCCTGCTTCCATCTTGGGCCTAGACTGGTAGTCGCGCCGGTGCTGGTGGCTTCTTTGGCGTTCCTTTCTTTAACGCTAATTTGCTTCTTTCTTCTTCTGTTCTTTTTCTTTTCCCCTTTG